>JABSTQ010000988.1:0-242432 GCA_013358835.2 Ixodes persulcatus
AAATATTTTTGAAATCTGGGGTCCCACAGGGGTCTATCCTTTCACCACTATTGTTCAATATTTATGTCAATGATATGTGCACTGCTGTTTCCGACTGCATTCTATACCAATACGCTGATGACACTTTGTTACTTACGCGTCACCTCTCTTATCCAAAATCAATAGAGATGCTCCAACGTTCTTCAAATCAACTAATGGATTGGTTTAATCGCAATCTACTTGATATAAACATCTCTAAGACGAAACTCGTCTGCTTTCACAATCCTCTAAAATTTATTTCTTTAAATGTTCCTTTTTCTTGCACACATCAGACTGTATCCTCTGCCATTGTGATCAAATTCCTTATTCAGACACCGTAAAATACCTTGGAATACTCTTAGATTCAGACCTATCATGGAACTCTCATCTTACAAAAATATGTTCACAACTAAGGAGTGTTTCCTGCTTGCTTTATCATATCAAAACATTTATGCCTCTTGGTGTTCGCAAGCATATTGCCTATTCTTTAGCTTACAGCAAGTTACGCTATGGTATAACTATTTTTGGCCAATGCTCGAACTTATGGCAACAAAGGTGAACAGCATCTTAAAGGGAATTCTAAGAATGTATGCTATAATCTTACGTCCTCCAATTTAAATTTTTTTCAAATGCTTTTAATGCCCGATTTTCGATCTTTGTTCTTGGAAACAGTGGTACTCAATCACAACTGGAATGATGAATTTAAAACGCATCACCCGGTCTCACGGCAGTTGCGCAAGGTTTCACGATACCTTGTTCCCAGTTGCTACACTCGGTATGGTAAAAACATTCGTTCATTTTATGTTCCGCATATATTTAACTCTCTCCCGCCTCATTTTTCAGACATCACGTCCAAAAAGAAACTTAAAAAAGCTCTACGCCATGTATATTGGAATGAAGGAGATACATAAATAATTTTTTGTCTATCGCGAGAAAGAGGAGGGAAAGGGGGGGGGGGGAAGCGGTGTAGTTTCATTCTAAGTTAACAAGCGGTTTTTTTTTTTTTTTTCTTAATAACACACGCGTGTATGACAAAAGCTTTAGGCTTGTGGGTGTAACCTCCCTGTGACTTTCATGTGACATTCGTGTGACTTTCACGTGACTCCAGTGTGACTTTCAGTTTCTGTGATTGTTCTTTTTATCGTGACAACTGACGTCATTTTGCTCAAATCCTCCACTGTTTTCTTTTCGTTTTTTTTTTTTTTTTAGAATATTTTGTCACTAGTGCTACCATGGTTCAGTCACACAAGCCCTTGAAGGCTTTGACGAACCGGCCTTGCTTCATCACTGCACCCATAATGTACAAATAAATTTATTATTATTATTATTATTATTATTATTATTATTATTATTATTATTATTATTATTATTATTATTATTATTATTATTATTATTATTATTATTATTATTATTATTATTATTATTATTATTATTATTATTATTATTATTATTCTTTCTCTTCTGGATCGGGAGAGCCGCGGCGCCGCAGAAAGGCCCACGTTTTTTTAATTTGCGCATATTTTCGGCAAGATTTCTGAGCTTGATTAGGGGCTGCCTTCATCGTTTGACAGTTCTACTTATTATTTTTTAACTCTCATGGGATTCATACGAGTAGCACGGGGTTTATGAATAAATAAACGTTGCAAAACAAAGGTCATTATTATTAGTTATTTTCACCGACAAGACGAGAACTGCATGACGTCTCGTTTTAGATGCACGGCCTTAAGCACGTTTTCGTTCCCTTTCACCGTGTTTTGGCCGTGCGTACCACTGATCTTTACTGTACTAGGCTGGATCGCGAATCGAGGATTATCTTGCAGGAGTCGAGCGGCCCAACCGGCAGTCATCCCTGGACACCAGCTATAATGCATGGGATTCAACGGGAGAAAAGGGGAAAACTGCCATTTCTTACCTTAGTCGTTTTTTTTTTTTTTGCAGCCATGCTGTGTATGACTCATAGGTCGGATTTGTGAGAAATATTTGTGTCGTCGTTCCCACAAGAAAAAAAAAAAAAACTTGAGCGATTGAATTGAAAAATGCATATCCTGCATACAACATACAGCACAGCATTCGATTCAATAAACAACATGCACAAAAACAAGCATTCGAACCACATAATAGATGATAAGGCGGTTCTGATAACAGTGCAAAGCACGTAGCGCTCACCGCATACGTTTCTCGGTAAAGATTACTGTTGCGAAAGAAAGCTGCCGGCGGCGACGGCACCTTGCGATGTGAAAAGTAACGTCACTAGGGTTTCTCACATATAAAATATTTGCTACAATGCATTTACTTTTCTTTCGTCAATGATTTGGTATAGACCCTGCTGCTGTTTACAAACATGAACTGCCGCCTGCATCACAAGCGACTTCAGGTCGCACCATCGTTGCAAGCCTGTTGAGCTTGCTTGTGTCACCAGTGGTAGAAAGCATAAATGCTACACGGACAACAAAGTTTGAGATTTCACGAGGGTCTTCGGCTTAAAATATTACATCTTGGAGGAGGCAAGTTGACTTACAAGAATACTCAAAACATTTTAACAGATCTCGCACTCCTTCGTTCTTTTGGCGTTCACCTGGAGAATCGGTCGTTAAACGTGTCATCTACATTTCAAGCAGCAGGGGTTAAGGTGTCCTTTGCTCATTCCTTTTATAAACCAGAAGTTTTGTAGGATGTCAAAGACGTGAGCACTACCTTGTGGCGTTTGCCATAATAAGGATCTATAGTGCAGTGGGCAAACCGTTGCAAGTGATACCAGAGGTTCTCTGCCCAACTACCTTCACAGCGTGGATTAAAGCCAGAACTTTTTAACATTGAAACTTTTATCGTGTTTTCCAGGAATGGCACTTAAAACGTTGGGCGCAAATATCAAACGCCTTAGTATACCAATCTTTAAATAAATATTTTGGGGCTGAGCGTCGAGGGTTGCGACTTTGAAGGGTGTAAAGTGGGACCGACAGTCAAATGTGGAGTCGTTCGTGATCTCGAAGCCATCTGAGCTTATAGCATACGATAAGTTAGAAGGCCTTTACGGTGGGCATTCACATCGTTTCAAGCGCTTGTACAGAGTACATCTGGTGCGAGCCTTCGCTTTGAACTAACAGTGGGGGCTTCTGTGACAAACGAAAACTCAGAGCGTGTTGTTCATTTGAGGAACGTGTAATTTATTTAGCAACCGAAGCAAGCGACGCCAGCACAGTCGGTGGTGGTCGTCGTTACAATGCCTGACAAATACCGATTCGATCTCCAAACAGCCGATATAACGATCCCATCACATCGTAAAAATACTTGCCTTCGAGCACCGCGCACAAGCTTCGATATTCCTACTTTTGTGAGTGTTTCTCCAGTAGACTCGCGTGTATTGCCCGGTGTCAAGCAATGGCCGCCGGTGCTGCCACCAACGGGCTCCCGACCCGCGATCCAGCCTATTACAATAGAGATCAGTGGTATGTGTGTTTTTGCCTTTTTGGACTTAGGCTAGGTTTCGCGAGCTACCGCCCGTTACAAAGGGTATAGCCATTAACATCCATCCATCCATCCATCTATGTGCACGCTCGAGGCCCACGAGACGTTGAAACGCCATCGAAGGAATGAACCTCGCGCCGGAGGAAGGTCGACTGAAACTCCCCCCCCCCCCCCCCTTTGCCGTGCTATCCTGTTGGTGACAATACAGTCATTGCCACAGATGCGGGGGACGTGGTGAATCCCGTGAATCTCAGCAATCTCAGCAATCAGCAGCATAATAAAGTCGCAGCCTTAGCCAATAAACACATCAGAAAAAAAAAAAAAAGAACGAACCGCGAAGCAAGAAGCGTGAACATTTTCAGCCGCGTCCTGCAGCGTTTTGTAAGCTCTCAGCAAGTATGCTCGATGACACGTCACATTTTTGCGTGCTTTTGCCGGATAGAATCACCCTCTCTCGCCTCGGCCGCTCGATCTATTCGCCGCGAGAAGTTATGGTATCGCCGCCTGGTGGAAGTTTTTTCACAACCCAGAATGAAGATACTTGAACTTCCTCTGCTGGTACAAGCACGAGCAATGTCAAGCTTCTATGCACGATGAAAATGAAAACATAACCGCCTGGGTAGCACGCGCACTACTCATCGTGAGGTTACGGCTCTGTCATGAGGCAGAGCCGTTTACTGAGAGATTTGAATAGGCGAGCATATCGGGGCCAACCACAGGCCTCGAAAAAGCCCCTAGCGGTGGTCATGAGCTCTAAATATGCGACACGACTAATTTTAGCCGTTTGAGCGTCGCTAGAGTGAAAAGGTATAACTCTCGGTGGCTGATAACTTGGCGCATGTGAGGTTTTCGTCACGTCCATATTCAATGGGAGAATGAACGAACCTGGGGGGCTATGTTGCGCTTTTTGGACTCCCAGGAGATTAGGGAGAGGGAAGTGACGTCAACAACGCAGCAAATGCAGATTGGATGTTGATTTTGTTTTCTTCTGTCAACATCCAATCTGCGTTTCTCTAGTCGTTGACGTCACTTCCCTCTTCCAAGTCTCCTGGGAGTCCAAAAAGCGCAACATAGCCCCCCAGCACTCCAAACCAGGGCCACGGCCGGACTGGAAGCGCGCGCTCTTTTTCTCTTCTTACGGCCTTTGCAATTGGGGCAATCGCCACCTCCCGCCGCAATTCGCGGGGGGCGCTGTCACCTCACCTCTGGGCTACCCTTTGCCGTTTGCACAGAGCGCGTCTGACAGTGTATCTCAGCGCTGTCGCAACTTGCGGCCGAGATTTTTATAGCCTTTGACACTTGATCCTTACGTTCAGACCCTCAGCCACTATCTAATGCGCTTCTGATGAGCCCAAAACGGTGAATATTGGACGCGCATCCCCGTGAGATTCGGAAGTAAAAAGTA
Source organism: Ixodes persulcatus (assembly GCA_013358835.2). Lineage (NCBI taxonomy): Eukaryota > Metazoa > Arthropoda > Arachnida > Ixodida > Ixodidae > Ixodes > Ixodes persulcatus. Next base: position 4,889 of record JABSTQ010000988.1, read on the forward strand.
GTAAGTAGAGACAGCGAATGCAATTGGGGAAAAACTATACTCGTTTTTACCTCCAGGAATTTTGTTGCAACTCAAGAACAGGAGGAGACGGACCCCTTCTACGTGGAGGAACGTTAAATGATAAATAATTCGTACACTCTCGTGAAATGTAGGCAGGCCCAATCTATCTATTGTCGTGGTCTGCATCATCATTTCATAGGCCACACATGAAGTCGATCAGCTGCTCTAGACGAGGGGTAGTAGTCTGTACAATTTTCGCACAGTTCATATTACAGCCTAAAGTGCTTCCTCGAGGGCTTGTGGACATATCCAGCTGATTTTTCGTTTCTGTCCGTGACCGTCTTTGCATGGTTAATCAGAATTCTGAGGAACTTGTTGCAAATTAAACCAGCCAAGCGCTTTGAGTGACTTTTGTCAATGCCCCCTGGCCAACTCAGGATTGCTGACGACACTGCCTGTCGGTAGAGTGACTTAAATCGGAGCGAAGTTCAATAAACCGTTGCCAAAACAACAACCTACGAAGCTCGAACACCAGCGCAAAGCAGCTCGAAGGAAGTCTCCGAGTGGGGTGAAGTGGGGTGAGATGGTTGCGCCCCTGGCGGCAAGCAAGTGAATTACATACGGAGAAAAAATTCCATTGACTCCCGGGCGATCGCAAAGGCCATAAGAAGAGAAAGAGAGCGCGCGCTTCCAGTCCGGCCGTGCCAGGGCCCATAGAGTTATTATAATGTACGCTAGAGGTTCAAGTGGCGCTAGTGAGCTGACGCAAATCGAAGCAGACAGCGACCAGTCGAAAATTGACTTCCGGTAATGCATTTCTATACGCCTCGCAAGTGGGCTCATTTTCGTTTTCTGCGCATGAGAAAGGAAGTAGCGGTGACGTCAGAACGCCGAGCCCTGATTGGCTGATCGCGACCCCCCTATCTGAGCGTCGTCTGCTCCTTTGCAACGTCGTCTGCTCGCAACGTCGTCTGTGTCTGTCTTACCTTTCCTGCGACTTTCGGAAGTGCAGGTCTTTACGAGCGAGCTCGACTTCGCCTTTCAGAGAGGGCAGACGAAATAAATCGAGCGGTACGTTGTTTTTAACAACTAGCAGACGCGCATTAAGGAGAGAACTCAAAGGACTCACTGGCGAGGTGTCCCGAGGCGCCGAGGTTTGTTTCCTAAGAACCGAGAGTGAGCGTGTTAGTGTCCGCAAGTTCCCTCCCAAATAACTTTTTCCCTCCTTTCGTGTGCGGCGAGACTCCTCACTCTTTAACGGCGTCGGCGGGTCGGCGCAGTTAACATCGTCTGCTTTACGTCTGCAAGTCAAAGCGATGGCTGCTTTACCTTTCCTGCGTCTGTCGGAGACTCACCGCTTTTTCACCGGCGAGAGTCACCGCTGCCTCGGAAAACAAGGAGATGACAAGAGGAAGAGATTGAAGGGTTCACAAGGGTCGCGCCATTCAGCACGCCAGCCGGTCGTGGGCAGACGGTCTTGGCCAAGGACCGTCGGAGCACCGCTGTGCCTGCTAGGCCTATCTGCCGAGCTCGCTTACTCGGGGTCGGTGGAATCGTGGCCGTTGGAGCATTTCCCGGGTGTTTGTGGATCCAGCGTTCTTGTTCGTCGTGGTTTATTTAAAGTACTTTTTACTTTTTTTCTTGCTGCTTGCAGTCGGGACGCGTGAGAAGAGCACGTACAAAAATAAACGTCCGTTGATCGCTGCGACCAAGTAACCGAGCGACGCTGTCGGCCATGCTGAGTTGATCGTCGTAGGATTCCGTCGTAACCTGAGCAAACCTTACGATAATTTCGTTTCGTGAATACGAATTTGTTCTCACGTTTTGTCTTACGCACTCTTTTGGCGTAAGATGGTTTTGTGAATCTGGCCTCTGCACTTCCGCAAGTCGCAGGAAAGGTAAGACAGACGCAGACGACGTTGCAAAGGAGCAGACGACGCTCAGATAGGGGGGTCGCCATCAGCCAATCAGGGCTCGGCGTTCTGACGTCACCGCTACCCCCTGCGCAAGAAGCAGACGAACTTGCTCTCCGCATGGGAAAAAGTGGGTGCATTTTCTCCCTGCGCTCGATTATAAAAGCAAATGTCCCGAATAATTCGTACGTTCTAGGTTGCTTAGAATATTTCTCAGTCAGGCCAACGAAATAATTGTTCAGTTACTGCGTTTTTCTTTCAAATTCGTAACATTAAAAAAAGTGCTAAAACGGCTTGGTACGTGTATTTATGTGCACTGTCGGACACTGTTAGCGCAAACACAACGTCGGCGCTTTTCAGCCTGAGGGATATACGTGCCAAACGAACGAAGGACATCTGGAAAACCAAGTGAGGTGGCAAGAACTACTCAGTAACACTGGATCAGTAACTACCAGTGCATACGTACGATCAAAATAAATTGAAGGCCACGTAATATATTCTGATTTTAGATAAGTAAGTACCGCTTTATTCTTTCTGCTCTGCGCGAAAATGCTTGTTCTACGTTCAAAATATCACCCGCACGCTCGATATCTTTGAGAACAAGTGTCTTCATGCACGCTTAAAGGTGCCTGGCAGAAAAAACAATACGAAGAGACACCTTTCACAGCCCACGTACTTTATTGTTTACGTTTTGAACGTTTTTATCCGCTCATGCACGACGGGGTCATTTTTATATACTGAGAGGACTGGCATATATTAGCAATATATAAGCGTCACCGGAATGCTGGTGAACCTTGAACACACTCTATATTCCTTTCGATTGTAATTTTGCTTTGAATCGTCGCTTGTTTTTACACACCTGTTGCGGAACACATGTTTGGGACTGAAATGTTGCGAAGTTAAACATCGTTCACTGATGAAGAAAAATGCGCCAACTAACGCAATTACACTTTTACAATGTTAATCAAGGTACATACCATTCGGTACCACCCAAATAACCAAAGAGTTCCGTGTTATTTTCCGGCGAAGAGACAAAATGCACTTGCGTTTTCCCATAGGAATGCACAGGAGCACAGCAAAAGTACCTAGACTGGTTACTGTCTGATTCAATTTGCGTCACGGAAGTCGCATAGACACTAGCGCCAGTTGAACCTCTAGCGTACATTATAATAACTCTATGCCAGGGCCGACTTGCTTGAAACAGCGTCTCAGCTGAGACTGGGGGAAAGAAAGCACTGCCAAAGCCAGCGCACAAGCTGAGCGGGACTCAAGTTGCGTCTCGAGACGCTCGCGCGCTCCTGCCTTTACACTGTTTTCTTTCAGCCAGTCTCAGGTAAGACGCTGTTCTACCAAGCCGGCCCAGAGCAAACTGTCACCGAGACGCCGAGATTGAACGCTTCTACTTCACGCTTTAAATGTCGTTTTCAATATTGTGACGTCGCAGTCTTCTGATTGGTCGATGCCGTGTCGGTTTTTTAGTTTACGCTCTAGCCGCGAGGGGAGTATTCGGCGCTGGTGGCGGCCTTTGCTCCACCCATTGGCCAAACTCTCCAAATATGTGGCTCTGCCGTGAGGAAAACAGCAGCGTCCCTCGCGATCGTCTCACCGCCAGGAGTATCCAGTGGCAGCCATAACTGTGTGCACGACTGCTGAGCGCGTGCTGACGACGTGCCTCAAACAGCTCTTTGGCAACGTGCATTCCACACCATCATATTAGCGTGGCAGCATATTAATGTAAGCTCGTTCTGAGCATTCGCCCTATATTTACAGCGCCCTGAAATATGGCGTCTAGTGAATACCCCCTATTGTTCGGGGGATGCCTTTAAAAAAATCTGGCCTTACGATCGAGCTTTCGGCGAACGGATGGCGAAACCCCGTTGGCCGGCGAAGCGATGACCACAACCGCGACGTTCCGTTAAATGGAAGTGATTGCACTCCTCGTATTTTTTATTGTTTTCTTTTTCTTTCTAGACTTTTTAGTCCCGGTGGCAAAACAAAAAAGAAAAAAAAGAAGAACGCTAAAAGCGGATGTTGGTGCGTTGTTCATTCGTCCTTTGGAACCAACCACCACGCCCAGTTTTTTTTCTTTTTTTTTTTTGCTTCCATGTTTGCCATTTTTCTTTACATTGTGCCTTTCCAACAATCAAAAAAAAAAAAAAAAAAAAACCTCTGGGCTTGTATTGACAGTCGGAACTCGGGGCCGAATTCGCGCATGTTTCCTTTGTGCTAGTGGTACTCATTCATTCGCGCTCTTGCATTGTTTGCATTCATCTTTTTTTTATATATATATTTCCCGTTTATTTCGCGTTTTTGGGGTTTTGTTTAATATTTTAACGGTTGTTGCGTTTTTTTTTATGTGTTACCGGTTATTTCGTTGTAAGAAACTGTTCCTAAGATTTTTTTTATTATTTTACTGGAGCGAATGTGCTTTGTTGTTGTTCATTGCTTCGCTTAACAAACAAACGGACGGCGCGACGACGAGCGTTTCCAGCTTACCGGCGGCACTGGCCATTGTGGCGCGCGTGTTTGATTTTTCCGTCGTTTTCATGCAATCGATGGAAACTTACGTTCGCGACGATGCGTGAAAGTGAAGGACCCTATAAAGAAAAAAGCCAGGAAAGGGTTCGGTCTTATTTCGAAATAATCGACAACGCCCAGACTCAACTGAAAATTCAAACGAGTGAAAGCGTGAAAGAAACTCGACGCCGGTAAAGAGAGCGTCGCGGATTTTATTTCTCCCTTAAAATGATTCTGTAGATAAATGTACCTCGTGAATTTATATAAAAAATGAAAAATACTGCGCGGCCATAGTTTTCTTTAGTCCGGTGGCTGACAGAAATGACAAAGGAGAAAAAAATGGATATGTATATTATAAATTATGTATTATTTATTTTAGAAACGTTACTGCTACAATCACGTGACTATGGCTTGTATAGTGTATGCTTGCATGCAGTCATGATAGAAGTCAACTGCGCCAGTTTAAGATGTCATTTTTTCTTTATATGCATGTGTTTTATAGTGCAGTATACGAGGACTTGTAGATGGTAGGTCTATCAATGCCTACTTCACTGAACTCTCTTACAAAACAAATCTTCAATTCATGTGACCCCGCTGAATTTCAGTAGAACGTTTCAAGGAAAAAAAGATGGTTATTTTATTGGAAGTATGAAATGTTTTCAATAGTGTACTTGTATGCGGCCCTCCAGCCATTCAGAAGAGCGGCCTCAAAACATTGCTAGGACTATTATAGCATAATCGGTTAATGGCTGCTAGTGTTAGACATAAAGTAACGACTGTAAACAATTTTTGTTTAAACGGTTTCGTTTTGGGTGAAAACGGCGTAGCACATCTTTTCAGTTTTTTGTTTTTTTAAAGAAAACATATTTTAGCACTTTAATAAGGTGATAATTTGTGTTTACTTACAAAAGGATAGTCTAGCTATAGTCCTAATTAAGGTAGAAACACAGATACATTCTTTACGCATTTACGCACTCAAAAAGCGCGACCCAGCGCCAGAGTTTGGATCTCCAGTAATCTTTAGGAGTAATATTCGAGGATAAAAAGTTGTGGCCGCGGTCCATCGCGCACTAAGTGCTCAGCTGACCCTTGTCCTCAATTTTCGTCTAAAGCACCCATCCTGCGTTTACTTTCTTTGACTGGTATAAATGCGACCAGTAAAAATGTTTAGATCATCGAATATTTACTACGCTACCTTCGGCGTCGGCGCTAACGTGTATCAGTGTATAAACCGCCCTGGGCGCTCATAATGCATGCACACTGAGGCTCAAGATATACAGCATCCAGCCTCATTGACTAATTGAATATACCACGGCATTCTCTCTCTATCAATTACGCTCTCGTTCTTGACCGTTAATGTCTCGAACTTTCCCGACGAAAGCGAGATTACGCGAAGCGCATCAGTACCCCACACGTAAATATACAGGGTGTTTTTTTTTTTTAAGCTTAACAGATTTGTTTAAAAAAAAAAAAACGTAAAAGTTACACTTATGCCGCTTGTGGAGGTGAGTTATACGGCCAGGGGGACAGATTATAGGGGGCTAATCGTAATGATCAGTCGGCTGATTACTTAAAATTCGTTAATTAACTTTTTAATTAATGATAATAGACATATGGTTCCAATTAGAAATTTGCTCAGCGTCGTCGAAAACCCCTAAATCAGTCATTTTCAGAAAGACTTTGAGCGCGTGAGAAGCGTAGTAGTGAACTGAAGTTACCGCTCGTGGAGCAGGTACAAAGCTAGAGGTTGCGATAAGGCGCACGTGCGATTTTTCCGTCTCTTATCTAGCCCCAGCCTTGTACCTGCTTCACGAGTGGTAACTTTAGTGCACTACTGCGCTTCTCACGCGCTCAAAGTCTCTCTGAAAATGACTGACTTAGGGGTTTTCGATGATGCTGAGCAAGTTTCTAATTAGAACCATATGTCTATTTTCATTAATTAAAAAGTTAATTAACAAATTTTAATTAATTAGCCAACTGATCATTACGATTAGCCCCCTATAATATGTCCCCGTGGCCGTATAACTCACCTCTACAAGCTGCATAAGTGTAACTTTCACGGCTTTTTTTAAACAAAACTGTTAAGCTTAAAAAAAAAAAAAACCTGTATATATGTATATATATATATATATATATATACATATATAGTAGGAGACTGTCTACTCAAGCTTCATTCATGTCGCGGAGGCAGGAAATCAAAAAGAAATTCAAAAGGAAACTTCCGATACCCAAGTGCACTTCTGCCCGAAAAGACAATGCGGCTAGCAAAGTTTAAGGACTCAATCGAGGAAGAAAACGAGTGCTGGAAAAGGAAAATGAGAGACGACTCAGTACGAAGCGGGCGCAGTTTGTTTTATGATTATCTGCGTCATAAATGCGGCAACTGTTTTTTGTTTGTTTTTTCCGTGACGGCGAGGCGGCGAGTTGATATGACCTGAGGATCCAATTTCCAAAAATATTGCTTCCCGAGCTCTCCCTTTTATCCTCCATTTTTATTTTCTTATTTCGTTTCGTGATAGGGAAAAGTGTCTGTTCTGTTTTATTGTTTTAGCATCCTCACCTTTTTTACTCGCAACACCACGCTGTCCTCTAGAGCGTCATTAGGATGCTAGTGCTACCTGATACGTGAGCGCGGTAATTCTTTTTTTTTTTTTTCATTAGACGAGATGACAGTTTGAAATTAATGAGTCAGCAGACAAAAAACAAAAAAAGAAGAAGAAATAAAAACGAGTCATAAGATTGAGTGGCAGAGGGAGAAGGTACCACTTAAATTAAGCAATCAAAAATAATTTGTCGCGTAATATGGGGCGCGAAGAGAATGAGCACACAAACAAGAAAGAGGCACAACCGCGTTAAAAGAAAGATCGAGTGTTGGGATATTAGAAGAAGGAAAACATATAGTTAGAGTCCTTTGTTGTAATTCGAGAGTGGTCTCCCACTTCCGCGATTTCGCGTCGAAGTTAAAGCTCGGAATATGGAGACTGTTAAACCGTTTAAATTATACAGAACTCTGTTTTGCGTGCGCCTGCTTCAATGTCCCTGCTACCTTGCCTTCGCACGGCCGAGATTGTTGTTTGCGCACCGAACCGTACCAGAAGGTTTTTGTTCGACGCGATACACATTTGTAACGACAAACGCTTGCGTTGACAGGCGGCCGTGCGCAATACACAGCGTGTTCCCGAAAAATAATTACAGTGTTTTTTGTTGTGGTTGTTGTTTTCTTACCGCAAAAATAAACTATGTCTCGAGGAACGCACAAATGTAGCACTAATGGTTCGAACCAGATGTCAAAGTTTTCAGAGCTTGCCGTTATCTCATTTGAAAGCTATAAGTTATTTTCTTTTACTTGCAATGGGAAAATGGGGTAACTTCCATGTAATGTAACGGGAATTCCTCACGGAGTAATACAAGAAAGGGAGCCCGGGGTCGCGATTGGCCTCTATGCACGTTCCGTTCTTTGGGAAGCAGCAGACGGGCGCGACCTCTCGCGCTCGCCGTTAAAGATAAGACGGCTCGTGACAAGTCAAATAAAGGACAGTCGTTGAAGGCGGCCGTTGAAACGCGAGAAGCGCACCCAAGTTGTGAACTGAGCGAATGTGGTACCGTACCACGCGTACCGGACGAGCTCCCTCTAGAAAAACGTGTAGCTCTCTTAACAAATCTATAATCGGCTGGGTTTACACGAATCCGATCATAGCACATCCAAATGAACAGGGACCAATCACACGCACCCTGTCTTCCTGCTTCCTCCTCTTCTACCCATCTGCTACCAATCAAAAGAGTCAAATCTCAATTCGATGCACTATGGTCGCATCCATGTAAACACAGCCACCGTCCACGCTTCAAGTGACGGCACGAGCTCCATCTATTCTTCCTTCTACTGAAAAGCGCTGAAAAGGCTTTTCAAACAAAATATACGTCATCATATCCCTCATTCAAGCTTATTAAGCGTGAATGGGGGATATGATGACGTCAATTTCGTTGCGTGTGCTCGCGCACACCGGCGGCTGCTGGCTCGTGGAAAGATCGTGCGCCACTTATCATAGACAGTGAAATGTTTAGTTCAGCATCCCTTTAAAGGGTTTGTAGCTATCTTTTCTCAAAGATTTGTTTCAGCGGTCTATGGCGAAACCGAAACTACCGGCACGAGCAACATGGCAACAATAGAGCGATCTTACCAGCCATGTTTGACTACGCCACCGCAGCCGCGATGCATCGATGCATCACGCGCGATAACCTCGCTGGAGCTCTGCGTGTGTAGAGCACGAAACGACACGAGCCCTCGCGTGCTCAACCGTCTGCCTTCTGTGAACTAAAGTTATGGCGGCGTCACGCATGCGCCGAACGCGTAGTGAGATCGGTGTATTGTGATCAGCTGCATTGACCCCGTAAGTGATGACGTCACAACATGGCGTCTCGGTCCAAACAAACCGTTGCTAGGGACGTTGCTAAGGACTAATGCATGGAGACTCAACATGAGGTTAGCTTTTTGCTTACAAGTAAGTCAATATTTTTTTGTAAGCAACCTTACTTCTTGATATCTAATTATTAAGATGTTCTTGTCGTCTCAGTGTCGTATTGCAACAATGAAAGCCATTTCTGAAGTATTACACTCCGCTTTGGTGTAGTAGCAGACGACACGATAGATTTGCTGGCCTGTGTTGCAGCGGGCGTCTTCATTGAAATGCGTCGGTAAGCAAGCAACAAAAACAAGTGGATTGCCGTGGCCGTAGAGGCCTCCGCAATGTGCGTATTTTTTCTGTGAAGAACCCAGCTTAGTTCAGAGGGGTGAAAATGCCGTAAAATCAAACCACGTCATGCAGATCATTTACGACGACGACCTGAAGTGCATTACCGGCGTGGTGCTGGCCAGTATGAGAAACAAATCGTACGCCGGCAAGGTAATTCATTTATTATTCTTATTCTTATTATTATTATTAATATTATTATTATTATTATTATTATTATTATTATTATTATTATTATTATTATTGAGGTTGTCAGGTTAATAAATAATTCCATGTCTACCGCGATTTTTCAGTAACCATTGCAGCGATGGTTACAACCAGATACGACGCACCCTCGCATAGCGCGAGTCCACAAACAAAATTTGGGATTTCAACCGATCGCCTGAAGTGCTTTTCTCACTGGTCCAATGCGTTCTTTTAGCAGACGATCATCTCGATCGACGGCCGGACTTTCGATAAACCATATTTTGCATCGCACCCCACTATGAATTCTTTTAAGTAACTGAAAATCATTATATTTCAAACAAATGCAATATCAGAATACCGTCCTTATTCACACGATTCAAACGACGGTGCCGGCTTGGCCGGCCGGCGTGTGGCAGACGGCATACTACTTGCATTCGTCGTCTGCTGCAGGCATCTTGAGGACCGGAAGTTGCAGTCGTAAATATTTCAGAAACAAGTGATTACTGGCACACTTCTGTCGAAAGATATATGACATTCAAGCTTTCTATATCCGTAATTTTTAGAAGTTTAAATTCTTCTCCTGATTTTTGAACAGTCGGGTTTTCGTAGCGAAGCCTAGCCACATGTATTTGTCCATAACAACGACCCTAGCAACGGTTTGTTTGGACCCATGACGTCACACTTACGGAGTCAATTACTATCATGTGTCGCAATGTTCGTATCGCGGTGCAACAAAACGTCCGACCCAGTCACGAGAGCATTTGCGATCAGCCAGGTAAGATGCTACGGCTGTTTTAATGCTTTGCTTCGTAGATATTGAACATCTGTAGAAACTATTAATACACGTTCATAAAGTTGCCTGTTTGAAAGCGAGTGAAACCGCAGGCTCAGAATGATCCCCCAATTATCTTCTAAGTATAACTACAATCTTTGTGGTGCGCAATGCACGTTGAAGAAGCCTTGTGCACATGGAAGCTAATCGTAAGCTCGAGCTGAGCAGGAACTGGCTAAACTATGGCCGCCAGTGAATGCCACCTTCGGCCCCACTACGCGCTTGAGCGAGCGGGAGGTCTATAATCTTCGTGCACAATCGCCTGAGGAGTACTTACAAACTACCGCCGCTAAAACATAACATAAGAAGCAGAAATCGTCCTCTGAAATGGCTAAAAATGCAGCAGAAAAATACGACGAAAGAATTGGCAGTACGAGCAAGTAACCTCCTCGAGTACGAACATGACTTCAGAGCACAAGCTTGCTTGACAAACAGCCAACCCGCTGAATGCCCACTGAGGAGCTGCTGGTAGCATTTTTAATATGGACATTAGAGTGGATCGCTGTTTCCCATTGGTGTATTATTTTAGCGCTGTTCGTATTTAGTCTCCGTAAATCGATATCAGTCATTTATTTTGGTTAGATTTTGTCCGGAGTTACCCATTTGAGGTCGACCTACATAATCACCTTATGCCGAGCAGAAATCCGGTTCCCAGGTTCCGTTTCCCCATTCCCTCACGCACTCTTTTCTCCTTATCTCCCCACATGAGCGGGACTCTGAGTTACTCCCCGCAGAAACGCAGGAAGAAGGAGGGTCTTCCCTTCTCTCCAATGGAAAGGAGGAATTGAAGGAGAATTGCCTCCTTTCTGGCTGCTCGAATGGCGCACGCGAAATTGGCGGTTCCGATAGGAGAATAAGGAAATCTGCGCGCGGCATCGGTATAGTAATCGGCTCCTTTATTCTTAAAAACCTATGAATTACCTGACCGAGCCATGGAGCGCCCGGCCGCCTGAAGAAGGCGAAGAGCAGCGCCGAACGGTTACCGATATGGTAGCGCAGAGCGCAGACTTGTGGGGAGGGGTGGATAGATGGATGGATGGATAAGGCTGATCCCTTCGAATCGGGCGGCGACTTGCGCCACTTAGCCAGTATATTTTTTTATAGATATATAAAATAGCTATATATCTCGAGATTTATTCCTAAATGCTTGATCCGTTCGAAGGAGGCGCCTCCATGGAACCGGGTGCCCACACCTTCCGCCCTATACGAATTTTCCGGAAGAGAATAAGAAAATATTCATCCTTCCGTCGACTTATGCCACTCATCAGATCATCTCTTTTTGGTTATCTCCACCTTTTCCATGTCTATTGTTTTCTCACTATCGCTAAATCCCAGGGCGTTCGTTACATTAGTCGCCTCCTCAGCTACTAGAGGGTGAAGCCCCTTACAATAAAGTATCAAGTGCCCAGCCGTCTCCTCCTCCTCTCCACACGTTCCACACACCGTATCTACTTCCTGATATCTGTGTCTGTATGTCTTAGTCCACAGCACTCCAGTCCTCGTCTCGAACAACAAGGAGTTCCCTTAGAATTGTCGAAGATAGGCTCCTTAGTAATGCCCTTCTTAAACGATCAGTACATTTTCAAGGCCGATTTAGTTTGCATGCCTGCTTCCCACATTTCCCTCTCAGTTTTTTTAGCTCTCTTCTTAACCTTTATTTTCTCATCCGCCTCCCTACTATTGCCCATATATTTATATCTAAATTTTCTAGTCCGCTTTCTTTATTTTGTGCCGACGCTTCTCATGTGTAAATATCTAAGAACTCTTCCTGCCCTTCGCTCTGGATCCATTTCTCTTACCCTATCCTCAAACACTATCTTACTGCTAGCTTCGCTGCCCTCGAATGCGGACCATCCCATATCGACCTGTACACCTTGGTTCGGTGTTTCGCCACGTGCTCACATAGCCAATCTACCTACTCCACGTTGCTTTAGTTCTAGACTTGTCTGAACGTCCCTCCCGTCTTAGGCACAAAACTGCATTTGCTAAAGTAAGGCTCGGAACCATAACTACCTTCCAGATCTCCCTCACCAACCTATACCTCTTATAGTTCCACAGTGCTCTATTTTTCATTACAGCTGCATTTCTGTTGCTCTTATCAGTTCCACATTTTGCATGCTGATTGAGGCATTCTATACCCTCGTTAATCCATACTCCTAGATACCTGTATTTGTCGACTCGCTCAGCCTCTAATCCTTGAACCTTTAGTTCTGTACTCATCCGCGTAGCGCTGGCTGAGGGGTGTCCCCTCAGCCAGCGCCACACGGCGGCCTGCGGTCTTTTTGCGAAACACATCTGCGTTTGGGTGTTTGCATTACCTCCGAAGTCATAGTTCACACTCAGGCGCGGTCGTCCTGGGGCACGTTAATCCTATAGCTCAAGGCACGAGATGCTTACCTTTTAACCACAAAAAACAAAAGAGTACCACTTCGGTGTTTTAGGATTCTAACGTCGCGGCAGTTTGGGCGCTGCCTGAGCGGGCCCCCTACCTAGACGGTGTTGCCCCTGCGCGCGCCCTCTTCCTCGTTCCTTCCTTTCCCTTTACAGAGGTCAGATGCTTTCGCGATTCGACAGGCTTGGCAGAATAGAGGAGTCTATTGTATATTTTTTTGGATAACCGGTGGTTGTTTACCTAAGCCGCCGCGTGCCTTCAATTGCAAAAGGGCGCGTTAGTAAGATAATTTAAGCATGGCCAGTTCGGGACACGGATTTGCATCAACGGTTTTACTCCGTGAGGGGGTCCAAATAAGCCTTCCAGTCACTGACACCATTCATTTCTATGCATTCGTAGATTTTGTCGTCGCCATTTTCCTATTAAAAATTTCCGAAATATCGCCTATAACTTTTGAATCAGATAACGGCGAGTTCTGAAACATGGGCATCTTGTCTGGAACACTAGCGCTACATTTGGACAAACACTGAGCATTCTGCGATGCATATTGTCTTTCAAGAAAAACAGAAACAACAACAACCACAACAACGCCAAAAGCTAAAAAATTGTTTTTTGACATTTTGTAGTTACCTGTCCGTAAAACAAACCTTGAATTATGTGTGTTCGCATCACCTTCTTTTACAATTTACTGTTGTGTTTTGACAGCTTTATTTTACTTATGTGTGTCCGTAGCATCAATTTTCACTCTAATCCTGGGGAACGACGTGACGGCACGTACGAGCACCTGGATATATATATATAAAATAAAAATAAACAGATCTACACAAGCCATCACAAACGGCCCTTATTTTTTTTTTTTTTTTTTGGGGGGGGGAGCTTGTAAAGGTTCGGTGCAGTGGTTTCTTTTTTTCTTCTTCTTTTTTGTTTCCTCTGCTCTTTTCTTTTAATTTATGTCGTCTGGATACATTACACTACGTGCGGCAGTTATTAACCCGAAGGAGGCTTGCTGGCCCGCCCCCAGTACGTGTCTGCCTGAAGATTGTTGCTTTGACTGTTCTTTCGCTTTTTAATACCGTCAACGACGCAACAAACGTTGCTCCGAACCAGTACCAAATAAATAACGAGGTATATCTTGGTAATCCACTTATGCACCTTTAAAAACCTCGTCACCAGCATAAGACAAAAATCCGACTGTGGGCAGTCTACGTTTTGCAACGAGATTTACGACCATTGAGGAACGCACTCTGTTGTAGAGCAGGGTGGTGTTAACAAGTCATTAAGTTGAGTAAACATTTTTTTTTTTGTTTTCAGGAATTACGTTTGACCACTTTCGAAGTTCTCGCCTAATCGTACTCAGTTTCACTTTAAGTTTGACCGCAACCGACGCTGCTACCCGTTTGAAGCCAATCAAACTGAGCGTAAAGTACAACGCCCAGGCACTCATCTTTGCGTTTGCTCTCACCGACTAACCAATCACACGCACTTAGTTCGCCGGGATTCTGCGCGTTTTCGCTGTGCGTGATTGGCTTAGCCGGCGATGCCAATCACTGCTTGATTGGCTCCCTCCGATCTTAGCCTCGTATGAAATCCAACGTAGGCATTAAAGCAAAATGTACGATTAGATATGTGTTTTAGAAAAGAAAGTAAAACACGTACATATTTATTCTCTCGGGTTGGAGATTATGGCGAATATGTTCTAAATGTGTCGCGTGTGTAGAGAAGCTGTTTTCGTTTTTCTACAAAACCTTAACTGCATTTTTATTTTTACTTCCATTTTGCATCGACACGGTGGAAGTGTATCATAAATTAAAATACATTTGCTTCAGATAATCATTCAAAATACGGTCTATTAAACATTTCGAAACTGTGTGCCACTTTCATATTGTTCCTAATGATTATAATACTAATGCGGAGCGTGCACATTTTGAAGAGTAAATGGTGTTGTACACTCTAAACAATGCCTGCGCGGCTCCTTACCCGCAAAAAACTCGAAGAGCCAATCTCTGCGATCTACGAAATCCGCTCAGCGAATGATGAGGCGGAACATCTGCTTAGACCTCAAAATGAAGTCTCCGCTTTGGCATTACGCAATGCAAAGCGTCATGCTTGCATTGCGTAATGCCACAGCGCAGACTTCATTTCGAGGAATAAACAGATGTTCCACCTCATCATTCGCTGAGCTGATTTCGTAGATCGCGGAGATAGGCTCTTTGAGTGTTTTGCGGGTAAGTAGACGCCCAGGCATTTCTTAGAGTGTAACTTGATGTGCGCAGCTTAACAACTCAATTAGTCTCATAATGCATCTCTTAACACTTGGTTCATATTAAAACAGAAACGGAAAAATTGCCCGACCTCATTCTAGTGTAAAGCTAATGTACATTTGCATTATAACCTCTAACTTTGCCCAGCGTTGCTTCATTCATTCTGTTTGTCACTTGATGCGATCGGCTTGTAAAACTGGGGTCTTCTCAGTATAGTAGGCGTAACAAAATATATAACGGAATGCGTTATTCGTTTCTTGCAAATAAAAGGAACGCGCTACCGCTCCCATTACCGATAAATGTAACGCACGTTACTTTTGTATTATGTTTTCTTTATAAAATAAAACTTTTTACTGTCGTGACTTTACAGGTATGCATAAACGCCGCATTTCAAGAAAGTTGGAGTGGCTGAGTGAGGAAAAGAGACGCCAAATATTGAATGTGTGTGGGATGAGTCCAAGGTTTGTTATAATTTGGCGCCGAGAAACACGAAAAACAAAATATTGAAGTGTATAATGTTTTTGATGTCTCGGGAAGAGGATGTAACGAGACACGTACCTACTTACCCGTTAATCGAAATGAGTTACGTAAGTTATTTCGGGATAACGCTTTGCCGGGAACGCCATTACTTGTAACACTTTGCCGCCGACACATGGGTCTACTCTAGTAAAATTTAGAACACTTTCTATGAGATCACCTTTCTGGAAATTCATGGTGCTGTCACCGTGTTCCATTTGAATCGTGACGACCCGATGCCCCCGGCACGTGAAATCGTACCGATGACTAGAAAAATAGGTTAAAAATAGGTTCGACATTTTCCGATTACAGAACGCCGGAAAGGCGGCCCGGCAAATCAGAAAACAGAGTACACATCGAATTCGCCTTGCGTTCGTTATATTTTTCTTATTCCGTGAATGGGTAGAACAGAGTAAGTACATGTTTTGTGTGGTCTCCGGAGTCGCTGCAGCAGAGGACCTATATCACCACTCTGAGAATCGTTTCGGACTGCCGGAAGACTGCGGGTGCCCCGTCGTTCCTTTTTTGTCGTATATATTTATACGACCAACATTTACGCAGAGTTAAGAGTCATACAAAAATGCTCATAAGCCGCCCAGTTGTATAGGGCGCACCGACGGAAATATGACGACTTGCACACCGGAAGTTGCGGTAATCGAAAGGACATTCTTTTGAGCTAAGAAAGTAGTCTGAATTTGAACCCCACTAGGCTATAAAAAAAAAGCAAAAAAAAAAAAAGCTGGTTCGCAAGATTTGGTAGGTTCCATATTGTCCTCTCGTTCCAGGAAAATTGCCGATTGGGAACAACTGGACGAAGAGGCTTCGATTATAAACCAGAGGGATAATATAAAACGCGTAAATTCAAACACACACGAACAAAAAATCATTACGCAGAGGCTCATATTTCGCAAAACAAGGTGGAAGTATGAAGTGTTTAAGACTCTGAAAAAACGTTTATTAGGGCATGATGATTTCATTCTTATTTAGAGTGATAGTAAAAACAATATCCGTACTATGACATACATTACATACATGACATACATTGTCTTTCTTGCATTAGTTCCTAGACATTGCTTTTTTTCCTGACGTCCCCAGTGCTTCTTTCATAACATTCCACCTGGAAGCTTTCTGAATATTTCTACTATTGAGCTATAAACTTTCTTGTGCATGTGCAACACCGGAAGAAGTTTAAATATTTCCTCAAAGTACAGTCTTTTCCAGAGAAACTGTCGGGATCAGGCTCACATATCAAAGCAATATTTAATATGCTACCAGCTCCTGTTATAGTTGTGTTTCTGAGAATAGGGGTGTCAATGCGAAGTCACATGTTAGTGATGTTCGTAATGTAAACTTTATATCCATCCGCGAAACTTCACGTGTTGAGGATCTATTACACATCCTGCCCAGGCAAGACAAACAAGCAGAAAAACAAGCTGGGAAGTTAACAACGCCAAGGTTACTTGTTCCAGTATTCGGCCCGTACAAATGGACGAGTTCACAAGTATGAAGGGCTATCTCGCTGGAAAGTTGGGGATTAAAGTAAACTCCAGCGGTGAAGTTTTTAACTCGAAGGAAGTCCACTGCATCATCTGCAAAAAGCCGTTTTCATACAGTGGAAGCGTACGTTCGCTTCAGTATCGCGTACGAGCGAAGCACCCGTGTACGCCGCTGCAGCAAGGACCATCCGCCAAAACGCAGACAACAATCAACGCCTTCGCGTCGAGGCCCCTTTCTCTGAAAAAAGAAGAAAGCATCGCCCAAGCCCTGACTTCCTGTCGGAGAATGTGGACAAACTTGTGTGTCTTCGGAGCTGGAGCAAAAATATGTGAGTCTTTGAATCGTTGAACTATATGTATCCTCAATGGTAAATGTCCTTTGCGCCGTGTAACAGAGAGTAAAATAAGTCTTCAAAGGCAAGACGAGTTGTTGCATTCTTTTTAATAAATTATTTATAAAAATCAACGCAACCGATTAATCGATTAATTAATCGATTAAAGGGTGGCGATTAATCGGGTTAAAATTTTTAATCGACGCCCAACCCTACTTTATATCCATTGGCGCTTACCACTTTTGAAACCGTACGTATTGCAAATGCTCCTGCAAAGAAAAGGATCTAGAGTGCATGGTTTTATAAGACGTAAGGCATATAAGGCAAGCGCTCAGGAAAATAAAAGGTTTACCTAAAGTGAATCCATCGCACCTGATGCGCGTGCTACTGGAGCTCTTTGTGAGTGTCTGTGGCACAGGGATTGGGAGCTAGGTACAAATATATTTTTGAAAAATAGTATAATCGCGAGATAATGTGTGGTCACATTATAAACGACACGATACTTAGGGGTCAACGTTAGGGGTCTGCGAATATCCCTATCCAATAAAATAGTGCAGCGTCACCTCCAGGTTTAAAACAGCGAACTGAGAAGCATGAGTAATGCGGACTAGTTGATTGGAACCTCTTTTTCCACGGTCCTAGTTCTGTAGACTCGTCAAACACCGAACTAAAGCGAAAAGTTTGCGGATCGCGAAGATTATATACTTCTGCGACAAAAGCGCGGCGTCATGTCCACGAAATAGTCCAATAAGCACGCTTCATAAACTTCGGCCCCACCATTCTGCCTGACAATTAAAGGGCCCTATGGAATTAATTTGACGATGGCAAAAAAGACCTACCAAGTTTAGTGCGAGGTCCCCCACACCGATCACACGTGGCGATGGATGCTGACCAATTGGCTGTCTGGCGTCAACCCGAAGCTTCAGCCGAAGCGACTACGAAGACGTTTTAGCAGTCCAAGTCACCCGACAAGTTCACACCGGTGCTTGCAAGTCACAGAGCGCTCAGCACGGCTTTTATGCGTCACCCAAGCCAACTTCCAATATCACTTAGCACCTTCACATGACAGAAACCATCCAGGGGTTTCCAAACGCCAGACAGGATCCCTCAGTCGACGCTAGATGCGGAAGCTTGCGAGAGCCGAAACTTCACTCTGAGATCGCCGGTGCAGATGTCCGGGACAAAGTCTTGTAAGCACTCGGTGCGCGGTGAGGTGCACTGTCTTCTACGCTGAAGGGAAAGCCTCTTTTTTGTTTCACGGAAAAAGTTGCACGCTGAACTCCGCACCACTTGACCAGCGTTTCGGCTCGTATCGATCATAAAGAGATAAACCCAAGATAAACCCGGTGTGACTAGCGATTACAAATCAAAAAGGAAACCAACAAACTGGGGGCGGGTTAGGGGGGTGCTTAACGCCAAACAGAAATCGTACACTGTAAACGGAGAAGGACCAGAGGCATGTCGAGTTAAGCGAATTTTGGCGCACTCCAACGTCTGCAAAAAACCTTTCGGGGATTCGGGGGCCAGAACTAAGGAGTGGGGATCAAAATTATGGGGGAAAAAATTAGGCCCGGCGGGCCTGGTGAGGGCGCTCAGTTCCCGGTGGCGAGATTCAATTGCGCTGCCAATGCACAAAGGGCGCCGACCAGAAGCGCCTGGCGAAAAGCTTGCTTGACGGCGGCGCACTGGGCCCATCGGCGCGCGGGCCCGGAGTCCGCGAATGCGCGCCTCTCCTCTTCTTCATCCTCCTCCTTCTCCTCCTTACCCTCTTTATAGAGCTTTGCTCTTTCGCTCACCCTCTCTCTCTCTCTCTCTCTCTCTCTCTCTCTCTCAAACACTCGCCTTCTCTCCCTCTTTATTCTTTCTTCTCTCTGACCCTCTATCTCGAAACTTCTCTCACTTTCGCGGCGAGTGCCTTCAAGGAGTAACGGAATGTACGCGGAGTGGAGCAGAAATTGTAGTGCAAGTTCCGTACTGCTATTGGACGTAATGTGGCGCACCCTCGTGTGCAAAATGGAAATTATGTTCAATTTCTGCGCTTGCTGAGGATGCAACAAGGCGGCAGGGGAAGGAGAGTAATCGAGTGGGAGGAGGAGCTCTGGGCTTTTCGGCCAACTTGTTCGAAACGAAATTCGTCGGGTATCGTTTAAATGGGCCCTGCAAGGACTTTTTTTACTGGTTTTTAATTTGCGCCGAACCTAAGCGCACTGAACGTAGTAACTTAATGAAACTTTTCTTTTCTCGAATTCCGTTCTATTTTAAAAGTTATAGGCAAATTAAGATTACAAAAAAAAGCAAAAAAAAATAACCTCCTTCGTGACGTCCTTGGCCGCTTGAGTGGCCGCGAACTAGAGGACGGGTACTGAGCTCAGCGAGCGTTCACGGCTGCCGCACTCCGTGTCCGCGGCTCGAGAGTGCGCCACTAAAGCATGTGCTGGATAGGCCGTATGGAGCGGGCGGCCAGGGCGGCTCGCATTGCATTTGCTGCGCGATTAAACATTAATTCGACAAGACACTTCATTGGCCACAAACGACAGAAAACACGGGGTAAAGATCAGTTCAGAACGGGAGCCACTTCGCGCTGCCATACAGCCAAACGGCCAAACCGCAAGCCAAACCTGCTTGTTGAAGTCCTTCGAAACGCTCGGAACCGGCCGGATCCTCGAGCCCGTATACGACCGCAGCGCCGCCGCGTACATCCGGGACCCTTCATAGTATGCGCCACCTTTTCCACCGCTTGGTGGCGGGCATGTCGACGAGTCATTTATTGTTTCCGTACTTTATAAACTGCATTGGTTTATTTTCTGAACTAAAATACTAAACCAAATCTACTTTCATAAATATTTGACCCTGTTCGCGCCACTTATATTTTGTATTTCGACTAAAAAGAAGCTTTTAGCGGCTCTGACCAGTAGTAAGGCCAGGACCAAGGACTTCACATGTCGCGCGCTTTCAGCACCGTGGGTCGCCCCCGTAGGTGAAGGAGGTTTCCGCGTCGTCCGGTTAAAATATGACGCACCGATGTTTAGTTACTCTCTCCGTGCCCGCTGGCTTACCCGAACCCCGAGGGACGTGGGAACCGCAAAAAAGGTAGACGCTTAAATATGATTGCAGGGCCTCTTTAAGACAGTTTGAAAGTAAGCACTGTCAAAGATAGCGCACAAAAGCGGGGCAGCTGGTGAATATCGAATTTTATGCTCTCGCATTCCTCAGCTAGTTTTTAGTCCCTAGTGAGATCCAGAGTTTTCAAGGCTGCTAATGGGAGGCGTCTCAAAGCGTTTTTCTCTACGGGCGTGACCAACCACTAAGATTTTCTTCTTTCGAAAGTCGATAATCGGTCAGAACTTTGGTGCGGTTGATTCAACTTTGAGAAAGATATCGCAGCCGTTTACGAGAATTTCCCTCCTGGTCCTTCATCTAGCGGTGTATTACAGCAGGGTGTATCGATTATTCCAACTTCGTACGCATATAGACCCTTTCCGAAATTCAGTGCCATCTGGTGGTTCAAATGCCAGTTTAACTTTTGCCCTACTAATAGAGACAATGAACCTGTTGTATGCACTATTTGATCGGGCACCGTCACTTTAGCAAATTAACGACAGTAAGCTAGCATGGGCTCTTCATTATACAGTTCTCTCTCGATCTCTTTCCATGTCGATGGCAACAAATATACAACCAGGCAGAACTAGAGCCAATAAATAAGCTACGCTTCACAGTAACGACACTTACCCATCTTGGGGCTTAAAATCATGGTTGCCAGTTATCTGAAGCTTTATCTGGAGTCACTGGAAATGCCTTTCCGTTGTCCACAAATCTTTATACAGTTCGCGACAGAGCAAAGCAATACTACACGAGTTTCACAACACCGAACTAAATGCTGTGGAAGTCGCACTTTTGAATCTTGACGATCGGCAGTTGCGCCTGCATTGTACTACGCACCAAGACGGCGGCGTCCACAGCAATATCGGGGGAACAGAGTGCCGATACTCTAAGCGTAGCTGATTTAGTGGCTCTACTCTAAGCGTAGCTCATTTGGTGGCTCATAGTACGACCTATGGAACGAAACATAGGCCATTTTTCAGATGGTGATAGTGATCAAAGTGGTGAAATTGAATTTCCGAAAGGGTCTATTAATAATATTAATAATAATAATAATAATAATAATAATATAATAATATTAATAATATAATAATAATAATAATAATAATAATAATAATAATAATAATAATAATAATAATAATAATAATAATAATAATAATAATAATAATAATAATAATAATAATAATAATAATAATAATAATAATAATAATATATAATAATAATGGTCTTTATTAACAAAATCAACAGTACAAAATGTCAGGTCTGCCGAAGCCGATTAGGGCTTGTGTGGCGACAGATGAAGTTGCCACTTCATCTGTCGCCAGTGTTACACTGGCGGCATACAACTCGACAAGCAACGAAAATGACGCAGCGTCGGAGGTCTCACCCTACGCGTCGTTGTCTGATAGCAACTTCGAGCGTCAGTGCCAGTAGCTGGAGCACATCTCAGTCACAGAAACGCAACAGTAAAATAGTATGCACAACTCAACAAAGACAAAGGCGCACAACATCTCGCAGAAAGTCTGCCAACCGCTACCGCTCCGCAAGTACATCAAGCGTCTATCACCAACACTTTGGTTGGGACGTCCGAAGCTCCTTTCGCGCAAGCTCTTGGCATAGAAAAAAACAGGTTGCAAACATGTAAAGGCGCTTGGTGGTTAAAGACGTCTGGAAAGTTGCCCGTTATGTATCATGCACAACACTACAATAATTCATTATCTAATCAATATTGGGTCCGAGATAAGCGCTGTTCCTGGAAAACGCATGGATTTGTCACAAGTTGTGGGCAGTCAACAGCTGATGGAGCCCCGTCTGCGATGGAAAAGTCCATAACCCTTAACCTTGCTTTACGACGAGTGTATCGTTGGGTATTCCTAGTCGCATACACGAGGAATGCCATTACCGGGCAAATCGCTTATAGAGAAACTGAAACGGTTCTGTATTTGAGAAGAAAAAAAAAAACAAAAAACCTCAATGGCCTTCATTCGGCCTCCACGATCACGAATTCCGAGATTATTTTTCAATTTGGTGCACAAAGGCTGCAGAAAGTTATTTTTAAAGCACCGCTGAAGCCCCTCCTTTCGGGGGCGTTACCTCATACTAGGAGTTTTCGGAATCTCTGGTCTTGCGCACCTTCAGCGCTTGTCAAAGGTACGCTCGCGCACATTTGTTATTTTCGAAAAGTTAAAATAGACGTCCTGACTGGTGTTAGTGCGGAAAAATATAGCTAGGAAGCTTGCAATTCTAAGCGCTGCCCACACGAGCGACACGCGCTTGTCGGCCCAAAGATCCTAGTATGACGTCACAACAAATCAGAGGTTTTCGCATTTTTTCGTTGTTTTGTTACATATTCGGAGAAAACGATCATCATATTCAAATTCACGGGATAAAAATACGCCAGAATTCACCTCTAACTCGTTCTTTTTTCAAGAAGTGTTTCAGCTTTATTTTATATTGCACCATGCACAGTCTCCCAGTGGACGTCAAGGAGACTTGTGTGCTAGATAATTGGAAGGGACTTCTCGTTCAAGGCGTCAAAGCAGCTGACACTGCGGGCTTTGCTTCAGTTTGTTGTGGCGTCGAACAATCGCACAAAAAAAAAAATGCTGTGTGCATGTTTATACAGCCGGAAGTTGGCCTGCCATACCTTAGTGGGCGACTTGTCTTCCTGCTGTAGATTAGCAATTTAGCCAGTGCGCTACAACCGCTAGCCTGGGGTCTATAACTTGCACCAGACAGTAGTGATACACGACCGCACGCCGGTACGCTGATCATTTAGATCGAAACGGGCAGGGGTGGGGATTGAACCCAGGATTCCTGGGTTCTGTAATGCGAGATTACGCTCCACGTGCTCCGAGCTGTGCGGCGGTAAATCGGTGGGCGAGTGGGCTGAGCCCACTCGCCCCCCAGTTTACCTAAATTGTACCTACTTTTCTTTCGAAACTCCCTTAGCCGAAAAGTAGCACTTCATTGGGACATACCAGATTTGCGTGATGTCCACCATCCGATTGAAATGGGCTCTCCAATACACTTCGAACCGCGTCGCGTGGCTTGAGATGTACTATTCAAAACACGAAAAGAATTCGAGCATATGCCCGAAATCCGAGTATTACGCACTTATTGTCAGTAAACTGGGAGTATCCCTCACATATGGCAGCCAAAAAGAGCGAAAACTGAAAAAAAAACGTGGCGGCTATCATGCGGTGTACATGAGCATAGTGCCCAACTAATACTTCCGAACTTACAAGGAAAGAATGCAAACCGTAACGCGCGCCAACAGTGTTAAAAAAAGAATGCCGGACTCACGTATAGCATTAAATTTACGCCGCTATGATGAGATATAAGAAACCTACCAACACATCACCATTATGCTTGTATCGGTTGCTCCAGATGGCCTTTGGCATCAGTAATGGGGCTCAAACATTCTAGAGTTTTATCGACGCTGTAACGCGCGGGTTTCCTTTCTGGTTTGCCTACGTGGACGACATGTCGGTCGTCTGTTAGATACCAAAGAAGAGCACTAATCATCTCCGTCTACTATAAAAAAAAAAACTTTAAAATCACAACTTTATTACCAACGCCGCAAAAAAGTTAATTTGGGAGGACGGAACTCGACTACCTCTTACATCGATTGAACCGCGATGGCATTCGACTTATGCCGTATAAAGTGCAAGTAATCAGAGACATTTCAAGACCTACATCAATCACAAAACTAAGCCAGTTTTGCTGATAGGTGCATTTTCCCCCACAGTTTATTCGGAACTGTGCAAAACTGGTCTAAAATCAAGATACTCTCTGACAAAATCTTGGCGCACTACTTGCATCCTACCTTGAAGTGAAAATGGGCAGCAGGTGTTCTGGATATTTGAGATCGTACCTTCAGACATCGTACACTTCAGGCGTCGCAATTTTAAGTAGGAGTGAAGCTTTAACTAGGGTTGTTGGATACGTCTTGTAATAACAATGTGATGGTGAGTGGCATTCCTTTGTCTTCATTCTTGTCTAAGAAGTTGAAACCCACCCAGACGCGATAAAGAAAGAGAGTTACATACTATTTACTAGACCATCCCGCACTTACGTCACTTTGTTGAAGTTCACCCTTTTGCCATCTAAAATGACCACGATTCTCTGAGGTACGCCATCCGCAACTTTGACTTCATCCTCACACCGCGAGAGATCCGGCAGCTCGCTTACTCACCAGATTTTACGACCACCACTCGGCACGCCAAAGAAAAATTAAACACCTCCGTCACAAGTCACAGATTGTCACAGTTTCTTCATCTGCAATGCAATTCGACATCACACTATTGGCTCGTCTTCAGACGTCCGACGAGTAGTTACAGCATAGCTACGCCCTTCAAGCTCACCTCTGCAAATGCAGAAAAGTCTCTGGAAACATTACTGCCGCTTGCGACACGTTCACTGGGACTTAACAATATTTTCTTTTAGTTGAGCTACGAAGGCAGATTCCCAAACCGCTCTGCGACGATTCCGAGGCGGCAGGATCTCACCATGCGCTCTACGCATCTTAACAGTCCTCAAAACCCCGCTTCCAGAAACGAAGCTCATCTGGACTCCTGGCCACGAATATGTAGATGGAAATCGGCAAGTCCATGCCGTAGCCCGAGTCTGTACACACCGGGTGCCACACACAGAGGAACACAACACAATTCTCAAATTTATTCCCGTACCCAACCAATACTCTGAAATCCTCATTCATCAACGAGGCGAGAGATTTAGATACCCCCCTCCACATCGGAGCCTAACGCGGGAAGAGGCCGTAATCTGGCGCCAACTCTAATCCCACACCTACAGACACCTCGCCCTCCTCCACAAGTTTTATCCCACCATGTACCCTGCTAGCTGCCCATCTTGCTGAGAGAACCCCTCTTTATGCCACGTCACGTGGGCCTGCAAATCGCACCCATCCCTTCCCCCCATCTCCTCCCCTTCCCCGGAGACTTGGGAAGCTGCGTTGCTCAGCTCGCACCTGGACGACCAGCGTAGTCTGGTTGAGCGGGCCAAGACAGAAGAGGCCAGCACTGGAGCCCTGGACTAGAGGCCCCACCCATCTTCGGATATTTTTATATTCAAATAAAAGTTTACATCATCATCATCTACGAAGGCAGTTGTTAAATAGAAACTTAAACGGTTTCAAATGCAAAAAAAAAAAAAAAAACACCCGAGCCTAGTCAATTAGGCCTCAGCCATCAGGAATATCGTATTCGCTTGGTCATTTTATGCACCGATTAACCGGAAGAGCGCTTTCAAAGTAGCGCTGAAGCCGCGCCCCTCCGTAGCAGAGGGAAAGGGGAGAGAGGAGGAAGCCCGTCAGCCGACGTCACAAAATGCCCTGCTGGGGGACCTCGTCGCGCTTCCTTCATAGGTTGCTCTACTGCCTTTTCGAGCCGTCGTCGTTCTGCCGCTGCATAGTGCTTGCTTTTATACGCTGACCGGTGATTGCCTGACGTGCTGATTGTTCTCTTGTTTGTTCACGAGTTTGCAGAATTCTCGTGGAACCGAAGCGACTGACTCGCGCTGTTGCACGATGCCGTGGTCATGTGTAGCCGTCGGCCTGCACGAACAGCGCTTGTCGCAGTTGTTCTTCCCGTTTATCGCCCTTTTCATTGCGACACTGGGTTCCTGCTATGGAATCTGATGAGTGTAAGCAAGTACACCTTTTTTGTTCGGAAATTGTTCAGGACGGCGCATATGAAAACAATGTGCGTATGAGTTTGGGTCTGAACAAGGCTCGCCTGAACCCGACGCTCTACCGACCATTTTTGAAAGTAAGAAGGCAATTCAGCGCATTAAAAGACGCACTCAAAGAGGAAACGAAACTAGGTGGGAATTTTAGTTCGACTCTTCTAGGAAACATCTATTACGTTATTAGTGGTGTACAGTGTACTGGAAAAGCCGCGATCATGTAGCCAAATAGCGGGCTTCAACTCTCTTTTGTTTTAATCGCCTTATGTTAGTGTTTTAGTTTTGGTGTCTTATATTGTTGAAGCGGCAATATTTTCCGGACGCAAATTGTTAATGCGCAGGCGATGCACACCCTAGCAACGGCGCATACGCCAGATTGGCTGGCTCGTGGAGACGGACACTGCCGCCTTCAATTAACATAAGCAGCTGTTACACCGAGTTTCCGGAGCAATAGCCATAGCGTAGTAAAAAAAAAAAAAAACAAAGAAAAAGGTAGGCGTAGCGAAATGGTACGATGTCTGCCTCATACGGAAGCGGACACAGCTCTATCCACGGTGTTGTCTTACTTTTTTTTCTAGAATATTTTGTTTTGTCGAGAAATTTGGCGATATTTACGACATTTCTTTTTTACGAATAGCAATGAAAAAAACTGATGTTGTCGACGAAAATTCGCTGAACTAAATGGTATGGGACTCTATTTCCGGGTGTGCATGGGGGACAGCGGCTTGGGTTGCCGCCTGGACGCCGCGAAGCGGCGGGTACGGGGAAGGCTAAGTGGCTTAATAGCTTTGTAATTAGCAGCCGCATTAGGTCGCCGCGAAGCGGCGTGAACGCAGGCCCGGGGGGGGGGGGGGGGGGGTTTAAAGCGCTCCCGAGTGATACACGCGCCGTCCGAATCCGAAATTTAAGTTCCCGCGCTTTGCCGAGCAGCCGATCCGGCGTGAGCGTCGTTGCTAGGGGGTCTATCGCCTGCGCGCTAGAAACACGCTTCCCGGACCGACTCCGCTACCCAAGATTGCCTTATTTTGTTTTAAACCTACTTCGCTACCCAGTCACTTGGGAGAGGAGGGCGACTTTAACGGTGCAGCTTGTTTTAGCATAGATTTTTGTTTTACAGTTGCTGATACTATTTGAGGTCGCATAGTTTTTAAACGTAAACATAAAGTTTGTTAAATTTTTCTTTCATATGTACATTCTTTTCAGAAGCGCTTTTTGGAGATACAAAGCATGTGACATTCTGTTGTGAGTTCAGTTCTCTCTTTAAGAGTTACGCAGTGTTTTCCGTATAAAGTTTGCGTGTCATGCAATGTTTCTTTGTGCCGTAGAAATGCGATCGGACGATGATAATGGTCTAATGCAGTCAAAAAATCTTGGGAGAAGTATTGTTAATGTAGAAGCCCAGGAAGCTTTCACGATTTCGACGTCAAATTGAGGGCTGCCAAATACATCTCCGCTTTTTCTAAAGCTGTAAAGGCGTAATAATTGGTAACAAACAAACTAAAGACAGCAGAGGGTGCCGCTATCACAAGGATGGACCCTCTGCTCAGTTATTCGCGTAGTACGCAAGAACATGGCGGTGGCAGAACGACGACCCTGTCTCATCACCCGTCTAATCTCAGGGGAAGCTCTCCCGTCCCCTGAAGCTGATTATACTATCCCTTCAAACCACTTCAGCCTTGGTTAACAATGCAGCCTGCACGCTCACGCGTCCAGCAGCTGCCAAGCATGATGGCCGATGTGTTCCAAATTCTTGTCCTCTGACTTTCGTCTTGGGGAGGGTCACGCTAATCCGGCCTGACGCGTCCCGTCAATAGCACTCCGTTTATTGTCAACGTTTTACGTTACAATAAGTAGGAGTAGCAGTCAGTACGTTTCTGGACGTGTGAAGCCACCCATGTCGTGTCGGCGCAAGCGCGTCCTCGTGTCTGCCCTTATTATTGCGGGGAGTCATTTTTCTGCTTTGCCAACGGCTGGAACGCGTACTTCTGTCACGTCGACGGTCCTCTGGACACATTCCTCTTTCGGATCCACCGAAAGATTACGAAAAATCAGAAGCCTAACCCGATCTACAAGAGCAGAAGCCTCGGCACCCGGCTACTTCCGCAAGCGACGGAGCAAGCAAGAATCGATATGGTCCTCTTATGACATAGTGGCGCGTCACGCGTGACTAGCAAATGGCGTGCCGCTGCGGTGATCGCTTCTGTTTGATTCGCTTTTTTTCGCGTTTAGTGATTATTTTGGGTCAAACGGTTGTGATATTTGGACTCAGGGGGCACAAACACGTCATGATCAACCATTAACTAAATTTTTTTTTTCGAAAAGCTCTTTAGCTTCTCTTTAATGCATTTTATTCGCTGTATACATTCCGGCGTACGGGCAATAAAGAGATATCTGGCTTAACGCTAAATTTGATGACGCTTAAAGTTAGGCTTATGAGGGTGAGTGCTGAGCTGCAAGGCATGTCCATGGGCCAAGGTGCACCAAAATCTCCTATTTCCCAGCTACGACCTTCTAGCCGCGCGATGCCCTTTTGGGAAATGTTCACCTTGAAATTCTCGGACTTTTTCCAACATGGCTAGGGCAGCGGTACATCTTGATCTTCATGGATCATTTCACAAGGTGGCTGGAAACTATTCCATTGTCTGACATACCTGTAGCAACTGTTGCTTCAGCCTTATTGTGTACTATGGTAGAGCGCGTCAGATGCCCTTTCGGAATGGTCCCCGACAAGGGGCTACAATTTGAGTCCAGCCGGTTTATCGAGTTGTCACGAATTTGAGACACAACTAGATCACGAACAAAGACATACAAGAAGCAATCGAACGATCTGGTTGAACACTTTTACCGACACCCCAAATCCAACTGGTTTAAACAACTTCAACTTGTTTGTTTATAGTTCGGAGGATTTTAAAACAAAACTTCGGGTTTGCGACATTAAAATGTGTGTATAAAACCACCCTAAGGTTGTCATCAGTTTCCATTATATTTGCTCCCGCTCATTTTTTCAACTACCGCACTGAGAAAGACTACGTCACCAATCTAAGAAACATCTTCGCGAGCCGGAATCCTGTACCAATAGTCCAAGGACCCCGGAACCGGGTGGGCAACGGGGGCTTGAGCCCCCGCTGTCATTTTCCAGAGGGTGCTGGGCAAAATGCTGAGCCCCCGTGGATTTGGCTCATGGCCTCCCTGTCCCCCAGGGCCGAATTAAGGTACGGGCTGAGGGGGCTGCAACCCCCTCATCCCGTATTTGGAAAAAGAATGCTAGTTGGTTTTAGTTTAGAATAGCTCAGACCTAAAAGTGGAACAAATCTCAGAGGAGCCTCTGGGCCCTGGCTTTCTGACGTCGTGCCATGCCCCCCCCCCCCCCCTTTTTTTTTTTTTTTCAACGGGAAAACAGAGATTCCACAAAGTTACCCTCTTTACACGAGTTTGTGTTTGTGAGCTCGTTGTAAAAAAACTGTGCTAGAGCAGCAAAATGTAAGCGTTGCCTCTTACCCTCCTTGTCGGAGGGAGCAAAGCTGTCGACGCTGGCGGTCCCTTTGAGGTCTCTTCTAATTGAAACCAGACGGAAGGACGGCCACGGAGTCTTCTATCGTACTGGGGCACCCTCGACGCGTTGTACGGACAATAGTGGGTTGGAAGGCAAGCAAATGTTCTTGAAGGCTACACGAGCAACACACATGCTACACATTATTTTTAAATATATTTTTGGTCTTTTAGTGTAGTTCCATATGAAAAGTTTCCTCCGAAACGACAAGTTTAAAACACGCAAAAAGAAATATCGGTGAACCTCCCGAAGCATTCTTTTCTAACCACTAACAGGTGTTTCAAAAAGCCGGCTCTTCAGATGTCTCCCACAAGTTTTCGAAAATCAGAAACTGCGAGAAACTGCTCTGGAGCCCGTGTCTGATCTGCCAGTGCGGACACTTTTTCTGCCTTCGAGTGGTATGACGACCGCTGCAATTTTTTTTGGAGCCTCTGAGGTATCACTTTTTATTCTTAGCTTAGAGCAGGGGTAGGTAAACTGTTGCTCTTTGCGTGTTAAAGTGCGGCTCGTAGCTTCATAGTATAGCTAACACCCCCTCCCCCCCCCCCCCCCTTCTCGCCTCCCTCCCGGCCACATGAGCGCTTCCCCAAGAAGAAAAAAGGAACGACTTTGAAATCGACACAGGTTGCGGTTTGGTCCTGTGCTACCGCTACCATACGTACGAACAGTACAACTGCTTTTAACTTGTATCGATCTAAAGTATATCAAGTTTCATTTAATGGTCTAAAAAAAGTCTGGAGGGGGGCCCCCCCCCCCCCCCCTTTTTTTTTCTGCCTTTTGTTTTAGGCGGTTTTTGGAAGTTAGTGGTTTTGTTTGCGGCTTTTAGGCCGGGTCAGTCTGGCCACCCCTGACTAAGAGCAATACGTCTAAATGGCTGCGAAGCTCTAAATTTTGTGAACTTCGAAGAAACAAGACCATTTCCCAAACTAATTGAAACATTTTACCCCTGAAACAGACAGCATATAGGAGAGGAGTTTGAAAATACCTCCTTGATCTTCATGAGAGATGCCCGTGAATGTGCCCAAAATGACAGTGGTTGCTATATTACAATTGTATTCATTCTTAATTATTTCTTTTACTATTTGCATGCAGAAGTCTGTTAGTTTGGGACACGAGAGTTCAGTTATTAGAAGAGGGTGGACGAGGTGGTTTGAGCCCTAAATACTTTAACCACCAAGATTACTTTGTTGCATGTTTTGCTTTATTGTTGAACTCCCCATATGTAATATGCGAGTAAATAAATGAATTGACAAAAGTCAGTAATTAAATGGGTCATGAAACGATATCGGGTTGGAATGTTCATGACTTTAAGGAGGCGTACTGGTCCTAGTCTGAATGTATGGTACACACCGTATAGGTAGGGATGATAAACCTTCTATAAACAGTAAAATACTTGTAATTGTTTTTTTTTTTCAATTTAATATTTTTTCACTCTCTCCACCCCCCCCCCCTTTTTTTTTATTTCAACCTCTAGCCCCCCATTTCGAATACACTTCCGGGGTCGCTGACCAATACTAGCGGCATGTAGGAGAACACCGTACGTATAGCGGAAGATCTTCAGAACGCAAGGCATGTACTATCGGCAACAATATGAAAGGGAACGGTTCATATTTCACCTTTCCAGTTTCGCGGCTCCTACAACCTTCGTTGAACCTTAACCTGCCAATCAATATGTCGTCTGAGAACTGAACTTTCCATTCTAGGCCTACTCGGGACCTTAACATGTTCAAAAAGTGGTAGGTACGTCAAACAATCAGGGAACTCTGTTTCTTGTCATATTGTTGCCTATAATACGTATTTGTGCACAAGACGGTTTATCGCAATGCGCTCCAACCACATCACAATTCCGTACACTCCTCCCAAAAAACGAAACAGTTTTGTTTTTAATTTTATTTTTAGATAAATGGGCGCTAAGGTACACATTCTTTGGAACGCCTCGAGTTTAGAGAATCCACCTGAGAAACCCGTTTCTTTTTAGCCAAACACGAAATATTCTCTTTGTGGACAAATATCACTTCGCTTTCATTTGCCATATTTATACAATACTCCGTTTCGCCTTAAGTCCATCTGCAGCAGACGCTACAGTCCAATGGAACCAATCGGGCAGCACCAAAACTGCATCGTCATGCCCTTGGTTGTTTTTGCGCGTCTGATATCACCGGCTAAAACCATCACGCAGAGAAAATGTGCCATACTACTGCGCTTTTTTTTTTTTTTCAGCGCACGATTGGTTCACTTGGGGCTAGAAAACGCGCATAGACGAGTGCCGTGACGATGCACCTTTGGCGTTTCTTGACTGGCTCCATCGAATTCTAGCGTCGGCAACGCTTGGACTAAGTGTGAAACAAAGTATAGACCACTGATCTCAATGACAATTGCTGGATCGCGTTTGACCAGCTCTGCCTATGGACCGGAATGCGGCCACGGTCGGCCATCTTTTGGTAGAGTTATATCATCTCTAGCCATCATAGTAATATGGCGGACAGCGCAATGGCGGCAGGCTGCCGTAAAATAGCCGTAGATCTAGTACACTGTACCGTGGGTGATATTTCGTGCTTGATTGAAGTTGTTCGACGAAGCAGATTCTTGAAACCCGGCGTGAACGGTAGCCTCGTCTTTGAGGACCCGGCGAAAGTTCTACGAAAGCGCAGCACCGGGGGAAAGCCGCGCAGCTCGCATCGAAAGCAGACTACGTACCGGCGTCTGCTTTCGATGCTTCTTTCGATGCGACTTTCGATGCGTGCTGTGCTGCTTTTCCCCGGTGCTGCGCGATTTCGTGAAACTTTCACCGGGTCCTCAAAGACCGGGCTACCGGTCGCGCCGGGTTTTAAAAACATGTTTCGTCAAACAATTTCAATCAATCACGGAATATCACCCACGCTATTTTGATGGGAGTCTGCCACCACAACTGCCAAAACGCCGTCTGCCATGGATGGATGATGGTGGCTGCCAAGTGGCTTCAGCAGCTGCATCTTGGCTAGAGGTGATATAACTCTACCTAAAGATGGCCACCAGTGACCGCATTCGCGGAGCGGGCAAACGCGATCCAGCAATTGTCATTGAGATCAGTGGTATAGACCAACTCAACTCAATGACGTCACGCCACTGCAGTGGCGCTGCTGTCGGCACTGCGCATGCGCAGACGCTTCACTCCTCCGGAATTTAGTTTCTGCGCGCTCGCAGTGCCCACAGCTGGTGTGGGCAAAGCGAACTTGTTTGTAAACACTGTGTTGGTGTATAAAAACCTTCTCTGATTTTATTTTTAATCGCTCGTCAGTTGATATCGTTAAGGGGGTGGGGGCCCATATTTGCGTGGATCAACGCACTCACAAATTTGTAAAGCAAAACTAAAATACAAAAATGGCTCGAGGAGCGAAATTGACAGCTTGGAAATGTCGCGGGAAAAGAAAAAGGAAGACTTAGGGTTAGCACAGAACTTAGACACCTGCCGTGCGTCCTCCCTCAAATTTCTTTGATTTTGTCCTTTCCCACTAATAGGCCTCGGTATAACTTTGTTCTTTTTATGGGTCGGCGTTTTACGGGTAAGTATATCCGTGGAAAGTTATTAATGTGAAAGCATTAACTATCCCATGAAGCAAAAGCCGGTAACGCATGTAACGGCAAAAAGAAAAACGCGAAAGAAATGCTTTTTGTTTTCTTATTGGCTGCGCAAAAGGGCTCCTAGATAGCCTTGGCGGCCGCTTCACGAGGGCGCTCGCTCGGCCGCCGCGCTCTCGTGTCAGACGTTGCGGAGGGAGGGGGGGGACTGCGGCCGCTTTACAAGAGCGCGCGCTCGGCCGCCGGCCGCAACCTCGACAGTAGCGAAATGTGGCAGTCCACGCCAGTACACCGCAGACAAGTTAAGGGAGCGGAAGAACTACATCCATGCTTTCGCATTCACAACTCGTAAGAAGTGCCTAAATGTCTTCGAAATTTTAGACATCTTTTCCTTTTCATTTTCCTATTTGCGTCGAGTGAATGGGGCGTGTTAACTGGGGGAAGTTCTTACCTTTCTAACTGCAGCGTGTTCGCCATTTTGACCAGGCTCTTCGAGATGACTGTTATTTTACATGTTCACTGCAAACATATGACTGAATTTGTGCTTGCAAATAACAATCAGAGAATGAATTCGAGAATTGCTGAAAGTAAAATCAACTAGCCCACGTTGAGGTGACTTAGTTATTACCAGGTTCAGTTATAGAATAAAACTAAATCTAGTCGCTGTTGCCGCTCTTCACAGAACCTTAGCCGAGTAGCGTAAGACTTTATGTGCTCCTCTCGCTTCTAAAAAAAAAAAGAAATTGTACGCTTTTCCCAGAATGAAAACAAATATACATATCAAAATAAAAGGTAACCAGTAGCAAGTAAAAGCTTAAGATCAGGAGCCTAATTTAATGAACAATCAACCATGGGCAAAGAGCTTCAAACATAAAGAATAGAAAGAAATTACTGCTAACAAAAAAAAAAAAAAAGATAGGAGAGAGAGAGTGGTGAGACGTGCGCTGCAAAGTAAGCGGCAGAGGTCGAGCCCTGAAGTCGCCAACATCACACGAACGTGCCCGAAATGGTTTATGTGTCTCTAGCGATGAACTCCAGATGAAGAACTTGCTTCCCGAACTGTTTGAACGACTGATAGTGATCAGTAGCGGTGGTCGCCAAGTTCCCGGTCCCCCGCGATGCCTTCGTATTACCATTAACAACCGCCCGGCCATTGCCGGAAATGAGCATTCCATGGGGCTCGAAGCACAAAAGGCCACCTCGGGAAGCTTGCTGACGACAAGCCTGCTGGAGGAGCGGGTATGATGTTTCTTCGATGTGTACCTGAAGCGAAGACGAAAATTTCCCGAGTTGAGAACTACAGTAAAAGGCACGCTCCCGGACGTGATACTCGAGAGCCGAAACCGACATCAAGTAGTGTCAATGGTTGCAGCTTGCATTTATGGTTTGTATAGATAAACAATCGCTGTTGCAGCACGACTGTAGATGGAACTATATGAGCGTTTTCTACAGGCACGGCATCTTAAAGCATAATGTGCTTAAGGTTCGGATTTTATGCAAACAAAAGTTTCGCACAAATGTAACCAAAAAAAAACCGTTAAGCACCCCATAGCAGGCAATGCGGAAAAATACAAAGTATAGAAGGAATACAAAGAATGTAAGCGACACTGATAAGTAATCACAATTAGAAACATCTAGATACTAAGCGGTGCAACGGGAATCGAACCCCGGACCATGCTATCAGCAGCCTGATCCCTTTGCTTAGCGCGATGAGGAGGAGGCAGAGGGGCGCGCAAGAAGATGTACTAAGTATGATGCACGAGGGCCTGCGGTAGCGGACGACCGTCGGCGCTCGCAGTTGGCTCGCGAATGACGAAGCGTCACCATGTAATTTCACGAGATGACGGGGCGAATCATTGAGTAAAAACAAACAGAGAGCCGGGGGTATGACGGCACAACTTCGCATGGCGGTTAATAAATAGAGTAGCGGGCGTGATGCGCCTCCTCTCCTCGCGATAATGCATTACGTGACATCGCTGACGTTACCTCCCGAAGCTTAGACTTCAGCTCACAACGTATTTTGTGCTCCTCTGGTTTCTCGGTATGATCATATTAGCTTTAAAGAAAAAAAAAAAACAGATAAAGGAGTGGGAAGCGTAGATCAGCTGAAACCCAAGGGCAGAATTGGTAAGGACATATATTTCAGCACACTGAGCTTTACTCCACCTTACCGAGACCGAGCGACTGCGTCTCGGCTTCCGAACATTAAGCTTTTCGCTGCGTTTTTGACAGAAAAAATAAAATTAAAATGAACACAAAGGCAATACTCAAATGTTTTCCCACAAGAAAAAAAAAATCGCCCATATTTTAAACAGCATCTCTTTTCACATCAAGGAACTGAAGCACCGAGAATAGGCGCACTTCGAGGTCGCCATTAACTGAGGCAATTCGAAACACCCTCTCGTCCATTCAGCCAGCCCCAGCGTACGGACGACAGAATAGATTGTCGAGAAACTGGATCTCTTGAAAAAAGGAAAAACTCCGTCACTTTCACCGCGAAGGGTTTACGCAAGAAAATATAAAAAAAAAGAAGCTAAAACTTCGCAACAAAGCGAGGACAAGCAAGCACATCTAACTACAATAACAGTGGAACAACAAGAGCGGAGTTGGGTCCTATCACTTGTTTGTTGTTGTTTTCACACCGAAGTCCCAGACGCTCGAAATTTCGATTCCAATCTCAGAGAAAAAGTTGAACGCGGTGAAAACCATACTAGGCGCGCACTGCCATTCCTGAGACATCGAGAGTTCGCCAGCCCGCCGGTAGGGAAGCCCTATTTCAAGGAGGCTCTCCCCACTTCCCAAAAGGGAAGAGGGCAGGTAGGAAGCAGAAGGAAGAGCAATGGACGGGTGAGGGAGAGCTCAAAAGCAGAGAGGGAGGTGGAACGAGGTGGCAAGTGAGACAGCTTCTGTGGACGAAAAATAACCCGAGGCAATTCCGCGTTCACGCTCTTCACCCCACCGTGCAGGGTTCTTCCTTCCCAATGCTTTCGGGCAATCGCAGGGGAAGAAAGCTTTCTCGAGACGCGCTTGGCACGCTTTCTTGTTTGTTTGTTTTTTTTGGGGGGGAGGGGTTTTGTTTTTCTATCTCCATTTCGGGGCTGGAACTTGTTGTCGATGGGGGAAAAAAAAACCGTCGTCCAAAGTCTTCAGCCTTGTGAATATGGGTTTTCTGCGATATCGCAATTCTTAGTCCCTCCGCGTGATTGATACCCTTCGTGCTTTCTTTCATATTTTTCTACTTTCTGCAATATCTCTTTTGACTTTTGCACAAAAACGTGCGCTCTCCCCGAAACCTCGAGCCTGTTTATCCGGGGCAGTGGGCCGACAACGTATTTCTTGGCTGACAGATGTTTGCTCGAAAAAATTAAGTTTTTTTTTTTTTTTTCGGGCCAGTGAAACTAGAGCGGGTTTAGATCGATATACAAAAATAAATAAAACATAGTATTACTGAACTGCTTACGTCTTTCATGTAAGCTTGCTCCTACGTTTATTTCTTAATTTAGTAATACTACCACAACTTTGATTATATGTTTTTTGCATGAAAGCAGTGGTTGCGTATGTTTTATAAAAAATACAGTAAAAAATTAAGTGCCCAAACGAACTGGTGAAAATTGAACGTAGTTACAAAAAACTTCGATGCTACGGAAAATAAAAAGCTGCACCAGTACGAAGCCTCATACAGTGTATTGTGCATTGACGTGATGCAGATTTTTGTCGAATGCTTGCGGGTAATAAGCGTACGCACCTGGTCAATATATGTCGGGAAACTCTCTAGATAGGTATAGGTCTTCATAGCTGAAGATTTACCTACTTAAAAAGAGAACAAACTGTAGATGGGTTCTACCAGCTACCAGGTGGTTACCTCACTGTCCACTGATTGGGAAACAGGATAGCTCGTTTCTGTTTTAATGACACTACTGAAAACGGCACGATCATCAATGCCGTTGTCAGTAATGACCCTGATGGCAGCAGCGACAAGCGACTGTCCAAGCAATGATCTGTCCCTGTACGTCATTCCAATTATCTGCTGAGTGCTTGGTCGTGTACAAGCGGAAGCTGCAGCGTCGAATACGTCGGGACGTGTTACTTTATGCCAAGCGGACTATCGTGATTTCATTCAGCGAGGGATAAGAGTGCAGCCCCGCTCATGGTACCAGATCCAAGCGACCGCTGAGCACAAAATCCAGCCATAAAAGTCTTCTCCAACGAGAGCCACAGAATTCTGGCGGCAGCAGCAACAAGCGACAGTTCAAGCAGTAATCTGTCCTTGAACGTCA
Organism: Ixodes persulcatus; assembly: GCA_013358835.2. Taxonomy (NCBI): domain Eukaryota; kingdom Metazoa; phylum Arthropoda; class Arachnida; order Ixodida; family Ixodidae; genus Ixodes; species Ixodes persulcatus. Next base: position 42,272 of record JABSTQ010000988.1, read on the forward strand.
TTCTAGGTTGTTCACCTTTACTATCATACTTAGGCCTTTATATCCTTGTCGCTACTGCTGCCAGTCGTGCCTGCTATCTTGTCTATGTACACATTCAAAGATGACCGATACCTTCTGCTTGAAATGCCAAAAGGAAATCCCCGACGGCGAGCAGCCAATTATGTGTAGCGAATGCGGTTAGACGTATCATTGCGGTGGTTGTGCGGGAGTTTCTGAAACAAAATTGAAAACAAAGGGGGAGACCTACTGTTACGCGTGTAAATGCCCCCCTTGTCGAAACTCAAAGTTGAAAAGTGGCGCGACCAACAAACCGAAACCCGATGTCGACGTATCAATTATACTAGCTGCCGTGAACAGCAAGGTACACGAACTCTTGAATCTCAAAGAAACTGTTGGAGGCATCAAAACGTCATTTAACTTGATGTCGGCAAAATATTATGAACTAGAAAAAAACTTTTAAAGTGCAGAAGGAAGAGATTAAGCAACTAAAAAGTAAATTTACGGTAATCGAGGCAAAAGGTAAAGATGAGGAGGTTAGGAGGCCCATGGATGAACTTCATGACCTCCAATGGAGAGAGAGAGAGAGAGAGAGAGAAGAAACTTTTATTTTCGCTCCGAGTCCGGAGCTCGACCTCCAATGGAGAAACCGAAAGCTTAACCTTGAATGTTGTGGTATCGCAACGACAAAGAGCGAGGATTTAGTGAGCGAAATAAACAAAACAGCGCCTAGCCTGTAACTACCTGAGCTAGCTGAAACCAAAGTAACAGCAGACTTGTGCTCGCTACTCCAAAAATGTAATGTATTACAATTACAAATTACCGAGCCTCAAATGTAATGAATTGCCGTTACAAACTGCTTTTGCTGAAAAGTAACGGATTACTTTACTCGTTACGTTACAAATTACTTTCACGTTACCTTTTCCGTACACTTATCCAGAAAACGATAGAAACAATTTCGATATTTTTCAAAAATGTTCGGCAACAGTATTTTTCATTTCACATACGCCCGTATTATAGTAGTCCTTGTAAAAATAATATATTGTATTTAAGAGAAAGAGTGTAGGTCCACTCCGTTCACCTCTAAGCTGACAAGGCACCGAAAGCTGCAACCACACCCACAATCCCTCTAACTTACGGCCTCCGGAAATGATCCCTGGAATTGTGCAGACAAAGCTAGCGGTGCGCGTGCTCAGTAACAGCGTCTACCTACGCTACGAGATTCGAAGATAAAGAAGCGATTTACGAAAGCTCCCTTTTGACTCGGGTGTTTCGCCTGTTATTCACAAAAAAAGAAAAAACTTGGTTCTAACGTTACAATGTATAGCCAATGCAGAACGCAGGTGTCCCAGCTTACCTTGATGTGTTTCCGTAGATTAGAGTTTGTTGTTCTTGCTGATCACAATGTATTTTTTTTTTTTTGGAAAGCAAGGTACGTACTGAAACTCTAGGTTTCCGTTCTCCTTAATGCCCTGAATTTTGAACATTTCATTAAGAGATGGCTATTGAGACGACGGACACTCCATGACCGAAAATCCGACTAGTCAGAGAAAGAGCGGCAGTTACGGGTTATCGATCGTTCATCGGTTCTCACTTTATTTCGTGGAGGTCAGGGGAGGGGAGGGCATAGCGAGCGAGAGAAGCGGTGGGCATCTGTCTCACAAAACAATAGAGGATCACACCACTTTACGCGTTCTCTCTCTCTCTCTCTGTCAGCACTCCTTAGAGGATAACCATCTAATGAGTGGTTCTAGTGACCGGTCATACAAAAAATCGTGTTTTCTTTTCGGCTATTCTTCCCTCCCTGACGTTTTCTATTTTGTTGAACTTGCTCCCTTTATGCTGCTGAATGTTCTGCTCGTATTTCTCCAGTTACTGTATTAACCTCACATTTTTAAAAGTAATGAGTAAATTAAGTAATCCGTTACCAATATTTTGTAACGAAATTACATTACAGATTACTTCCAAAAAAGTAACGTGGCAATTACAAAATTACTTTAAAAAGTAACGGATTACAAGTAATCCGTTACTTGTAACGGATTTCTTCCTAAGTCGGAGTAACAGCCATTCACCGACTGCCCTAAAACCCAGATAAAATCCCCGGCATTATTGTCCGCTTTGTTTAACAACAAACAAGGGACGTATGGTTGGACAGGAAGGGAAAGTTACGAAACACCGGAAAAAAGTATTTCATCAACGAAAACCTGACGAAGCAAAACCGTGAATTGTTAGCCAATGCAAAATAATGGGCGAAGGGAAAAGGTTTCATGTACTTATGGCACAAGAATGGAAAGTCCTTGTCAGGCGCAAAGATGGTGATGACGCCTATGTGATAAGAAGCGAAGATGATCTGCAAGCGAAGCCATTCATTCGTAGTTCGACACCTATGTCACCCACATACTATGGCTTTCACACTTCACGAAGGATTCACCGTACGTATTCCTCACTGATTTTTTTTTACAGCATCTTGAAAGCAGTTTTGATTTTTCACTGAAAGTTTTTCATTTAAATGTTAGGCCTGCTAGAAATAAATCAATGGATATCCAGTGCCTGTTTGTCCAGTTTTTAAGTAAATTCATTGTAATTATGTTACCGGGACATGGTAGTCTGAGAAACACGATGTTTCTAGTTTGCCATCTTATAATCATCAGTGTTTAAATCGTATCTCTAATCGTGGTGGAGGTGTATCTTTGCTAATTGAAGAGAACAATAAAACCGAATTATTAACTAATTTTCATACTATGAGAAAGGAGTATGAAGTGCTATCTTTGGTAGCAGATAATATGCTTATCTCTGTGGTTTACCGCCCACCGGATGGCAATATTAGTATTTTTTTTTTTTGCATATCGGAATTGAAAATTGTTTGAATGTAATCATTGGAGGAAATAACAATATCAATAGTCTACATGATTATAAGCCTAAACATTTGAAACATTGCTTTCAACGTACGGATATGCTACCATATTAAATCGACCAACAAGAATTGCAGTATACACGAAAACTCTCACTGACATTTTTATTACCAACATTTATCAAACACGTCTGAAAGGTGGGATACTTACCGCACAAATAAGCGACCATCTTCCTATATTTATATGCATAAAAGATGGTCTCTGTCACAAAAAAATGCAAAGTCATTTAGACGGTTTCAACATATCACCCCAGATAATATACACAAATTTCGAAATAATATTGAAAATGCCAACTGGAACGATGTCTTTCCGCAACAGACCCTGATGCAGCTTACGATGCATTCTTAGTAACGTTTAAACAACTCTATATAAAAAAGAAATGCCTCATAAAAAAAAAACCTTACCCAGACTTTGAAAATTATAAATTATCCCAATTTTTTAAAACAAAATTAATGAAAAAAATAAGTTATTTTAAGGATTTGACTAATTACGAAACCAAGATGATTTCAAAAAGATTAAATCTTATCGCAACCAGTTAACGAAGGAACTTCGAATTGCTAGGGAACGGTGTTGTCACAATGTTCAGTTTTAGATCTTTATTTGGACGTATTGATGTTATTTGTAGGAAAGTTAATTTAAGTAGACAAAATAATCAGAACCATGACAGCATAGATAAACTGTATATTAACAAAGAGGAAGTTGAAGATATTGCTATAACTATTGTTTTGATTGATTACTTTGTAAATCTAGTTTTTCTGGCTAACGATGATGAGGATATTGAATATAGATATTTAAATTCAATCTCTTGGGTCCCGCTGACAATTCCGAGGTCTTTGATGCATTTATGAACTTATGTAATTCATACAGTAGAGATGTGAATGACATCCAAGTTGGACCTGTAAAGTATGTTTTATATTTAATCATGCGTTGTTTCACTCGTATATTTAACGTGTGTTTATCTGCAGGTATAATTCTAAATTAAAAGCATATGGAAAAAGACTATGCATAGTATAAGAACGGTGATAAGAATAACATGAACAACTACAGACCAATTTCAATACTTCCTGTTTTTTCAAACTGGCTTGAAAAAAATTCTTCATGTAAAAGTGTCAACAGTTTTCGACACGTATCGATTAATCATACGCAATTTAGAGACTAAAAAACTTGTTTTGGGAGTCTATATATATTTTACTAAGGCTTTTCATTATGTAAACCACAAATTATTGTTAAACCAACTCGAATTTTATGGTGTTCGTGAACAAGCCTTGCATGCACTCCTGTCCTATCTAGAAAATCGGAATCAATTTGAGTGTTCTGTCACTCTAATATAAAACCTATTTTTTCAGGAGTACTGCAAGGAAATATTTTAAAACAATTTATTTTTAAAGTCTAGTAAATGATATAGTAAATATTGACAAATCTATTAAATTTATATTGTATGCAGATGATACAGCAATTCTTTGCGTTGCTGATAACGCAAAAGAGCTCGTGTCAAAAATTAATTTAGTATCACATAAAACGTCATCATAGACCGACAGGAACGCTTTAAAAATAAATACTAACAAAAGTAAAGCTTTGACATCGTACAAAACATAAAACTCTTTCATCTTTGCGGGATTACCCTAAACTCAGTTGACATTAAATTGGAAGATAATTTAATAACACTTGGTGTAGTGTTTTCTCATAATATGACCTGGGACCATCATATTGCATACTTAAATAAAAAGCTATCTAAGGTTGTAGACCTGATATGCCGGCACCAGCATATACTTCTAACATTAATTAAACTCTTATTATATATATATTTATTTTATTCTCACTTAAATAATGTTCCTTAGTGTGGCGTACAACAACAATAACTAACTTGGAGAAAGTGCACCTAATTAAAAAGAATGCTAAGAACAATTTCAAATGCACCATTAATTTTGAATACAAAGAACTTGTTCAAAATTTATAATATACTTAATATTAAAATAATTGCATAGCTATAGACAATCTACAAGGTTTAATAAAGAACTGGAAGCCAATACCTCCTTCTTGGTAAAACCTCTAAATTAAAAAAAAAATGAAACGTATCGAGCCCGTAACTCCCCTTATTGGCTAAAACATGTCGACTGAATATTGGAAAAGAAATGTTAGCTTACAGAATCCCAATAGGTCTCAATTTATTAATATATATATATATATATATATATATATATATATATATATATATATATATATATATATATATATATATATATATATATATAACTGGGAAGAAAAAAAACCCTCGGTGAAAACAGCAACAACGGAGGATTTAATCTTCGACGTTTCGGCCGGAGTCCGGCCTTCGTCAGGAAGGCTTCCTGACGAAGGCCGGACTCCGGCCGAAACGTCGAAGATTAATCCTCCGTTGTTGCTGTTTTCACCGAGGGTTTTTTTCTTCCCAGTATATATATATATATATATATATATATATATATATATAACTGGGAAGAAAAAAACCCTCGGTGAAAATATATGAAAATATATATATATATATACATATATATATATATATATAACTGGGAAGAAAAAAACCCTCGGTGAAAACAGCAACAACGGAGGATTTAATCTTCGACGTTTCGGCCGGAGTCCGGCCTTCGTCAGGAAGGCTTCCTGACGAAGGCCGGACTCCGGCCGAAACGTCGAAGATTAAATCGTCCGTTGTTGCTGTTTTTCACCGAGGGTTTTTTTCTTCCCAGTTATATATATATATATATATATATATATATAGATGTAGTTTCAATGAATCACGTACAATCATGTATGACTTTGACATAGAGTACTGATATATGGTTGGGTATTTATTGTTAGTTGTAACTCTGCGCTTTCTGTTAAGTTGTTAATGTAGAAATTCCTCCTCGTGTTGCATGTGTTTGTATTTATTCCTGTAAATATAGACCTGGTGTATTTATATTCGACTGAAAGGTAACAAATAATCTCGTTTGGATATGCTCGCTGTATAACTGAAATATGTTCATTGCTACTGTTCCAGAATGACACTGTGGCCGAAAGCTCACCAAGCCGTCTATCGCGGTTTTTTTTTTTTCAGGGCACCATCATTGCCTGTAATAAAAAAATAAAAATAAAATAATAATGATTATTAATATTATTGTTGTTATTATCATTTAATGGAAATAACGTTTCGTCGCTTTTCTTTTTTTTATACTTGAGTACAACCATTTAGGGTCGTAGCTGTATTTAAAGTGCTACTTCTAGGATTAACGCCATAGTCGAAATCACCTACGACGTTACAGCTTAGTCCCATGCTCGTACCTACAAAACTGTTAAGTGCTTCCCAGTCAACTTTCACTTTCAGCTCGCGCTGCGGAACCCAGGTATCTTGGATTCAATCCCCACCCCTACCCGTTTCGACCTGGACGAGCATCGTACCGGCGTGCGGTCGTCTATCGCAACTACGCAGACTTGTACGTAACGCGTTACAAGTATGGCTTACTTGTAATTGATTACATTTTACTGTAAGTTTGTAACGCTTCAATCACTTCCTTTAAGGAGTAACGATCCTTGTAATTGAATTACGTTTTTGTTGTAATCGACTACAAAATTACCGATTACATTTTTTTCAATTTGTTTTTTTTTTTTAAAGGGGGGGAAGGGGGGGGGGGGTGTTGGATGTGCTTGAGTCACTCAGCTCTGGGCAACGGTCAATTTTTTTTTCTTTTTCTTTTTTGAAACCAAAGCATGGGACCTCGAGGATTAGTAGGCCACTTCACTATGCTTCGTTTTCTGGGTTCATTTTTTGGGGGTACACCGAAGACTACGTCCGGGTATAAAAATAACCTTATCCAGCCTCTTGTGAGTAATATATTTAAACAGCCCTATTTTTATTTATTTTTTCACGAGAGGGATTGGGTGTGTTTGCGTCACTCACTCAGCTCTAAGCGAAAACGGTCAAGGCTTTTTTTGTTTTCCTCGGAACAATTGAACGCGAGATTCTAAAGATTATGCTACTGTAATAAAAAAAAAAAAGTTGAATGAAAAGTAACGTGTGAAGTAATCGATTACGTTTGTCGACGTAGCGCACTCGAAAAACTGTCACTCAAGCATTCACACACACAAAGAACACACCTCTCACACAGCGCTCACTAACAACTTTGTATTTCGTGTTTAACTTCGGCTTCTACTTCTACTTCAGTTTGAGACGATTTGCAAAAAGAAAAAGACGAAATATGAGTCCAAAAATTCCCGTCTAACGCTTAGGCTAATTTGCGGCTAAATAATTAATCTCCTTTCGTGATAATGTTATTGACGGCGTACTAACACATTTGTCCTCTAGTCCAGTGGTTCTCAGCCAGCTCAGCCAGCGATGTTTCGCGGACCCCTTGTGGATCGGCAGAGATGATGGAGTACCCTGTTCGTTGTGAGGGGAAAAGAAAGTAATGGTTAATTATGAGAGTTATTTAATAAATGGATATAATTAAGGGCTAGTGTAAAGTGAATTTCACTTATTGACATATACAGCAGAAAACTTACCCGAAAATTGAAACGTTTTTTTTTTTTTGTTGAATCCGAGAAAAGACAACTTTTATTTCCGGGCTTGAATGATGAGGCTGGGCTTCGCGGACCCCTAGTACGCCTTCGTGGACCCCAAAGGGTCCGCGGACCCCCATTTGAGAACCACTGCTCTAGTCGTATGATGTTCTCGGCTTCGATGATTTCCCTTGTTAATTAGTTTACACTTTTGCCCAACACGGTGCTGTTGTTGAAATGTGCGACACACCCACAATCCCGACAGTGTATCCCCAAGTGGCCAGAGTTGGCGTTTACGATGTTGTTGTGTTCTCGAAGGCGATCATTTAGACATCGCCCAGTTTGTCCAACGTATTGTCTTCCGCAAGAAAGGGGAAATGAATAGACAACCCCCTCAACGCAAGACACAAAGTTGGTCCTATGCTTCTTGGAGCAGCAGATTGCAGGATGTGAAAGTGTGGTGACGTTTTTACAAAGGCTGGATAGTTTTCTGGGTGCTGAAAACACGACATCAACATTGACTCTGTTCGCTGTTTTCTTAAGGCCGTAGGGAAAATTGTGGATGTAAGGGGCGATGACTGGTCTTCTTGTCCTGTCGCTGTGTGTTTGTTTGACGCAGTTCCCTTGCTTCATTTCTTTAAGAATAGTTTCGACCACTGACACCAATAAGAAAATAGGGTACCCTGCGGACTTCAGTCTTGCAATTTTCCCGTCGAAACTCTTTTGTATGGAATCGGAATGTGAGCACTACTTTGTGATTGAGCTCTTAAGGCATGACCGCACTATGCCTCTTTTCACGAGTTTTGAGTGCGCGGAGTTGAAAGGGAGGAGTGGTTTTTTACCCCTGGGTTCACAGAACCAGCAGACGTGGTGGGGTAGCACCACCAGTCGGAGATCCAAGAATCTTAGGGTTTCTTCAACCGGCAACTCGTGGGTGATTTCTAGAGGCCTCATGCAGTCTTTAAATGCCAAGAGGACGTTGTCCACCAAGCTTGAACAATTGTTTTCATCGGTGGCAAAAAAAATTAAAAAATCGTCAACGTATCTAAACACTCGCACTACTTTTGTGTCATCTACCCTCTGTTGTAGAAGCCTATCGAGATGTGCAAGATATAGGTCGCTGAGTACAGGTGCAATGCACGAACCTATGCACACTCCTCTCTTTTGCAAGTAAGTGTGTCCATCCAGGCAGCAAAGGTGGATTTAAGATAAATGGTAAGCAATTCCAAACACTTATTTTGGGCATGCCTCAGGCATTCTGAAATGCATCGATGCTATCTTCAATACTTGTTAAGAGACGGTCTAGGAGAAATGCATAATAGAGGTCCTTAATGTCAATTGAAAAAAACTTGCATCTCTTGGTATTCTTGTTCTTCTAGGAAGTTGAAGACTTCGAAGGAACTTCGGATTAGGTAGGGGTCGTCTACGGTTAAAAGATTTAGTCTGTCTTGTAGGAATAAGGCAACTGATTCTTGCCACGTTCCCCTCTCTGAAACGATGACTCTTAGAGGGCAGTCAGGCTTGTGGGTTTTTGCACTAAAAATACTTCTAAGGATAACGTTTTGCGGCGGTCAATGTGGGAGCAAAGTTTTTTGAGTTCAAGCGATTGGCAAAATTGCCTTGCGGCTTGTTTTACCTTACCTAATGCTACCTCGTCATGGCTGTTGAAGACGGATTAAATTCCTGCTTTTGCCTTTTCGCTGAATGTATCTCCGCGCATAAGGACAAAACCCCCTTCTTTGTCAGCAGGAATGAGTGCTAGGGAATGCTTTTTTAGGTACTTCTCTACCCTCTTTACAGGTAGTGGTTTGACAGGTGGTTCATGTCGAAGGAGTAGGTCCACGCCTTCAGAGGTGCAGCGATCTATCTCAGCTTCGGGACCTTGCCTTGACACTTGTCTCACAATAGAAAGTAGCTCCGGTGGCGATTTTTTAGGTTCCACAGCAAACTTAGGACCGAGGCTCAGGACGTGCTGCACAAAATCTGGTACACTGGTACTTTAGAGTAACTTTTCGCTTACTTTTTGGAGGCTGCAATTTTAATTGTAATCGGTCACTTTTTACAGTGAAATAATTGTAATTGTAATCGGTTCTTTTTTTCAGTAACGTGTACAAGTCTGCTACTAGGTGACGCACGTTAAAGACCGCATCCTATCAGTGGTGCTGCACTGGCTAAATTTCTTATTCACATAAGAAGACACGAGACACCCATTGGGGCTGACTACCTTTCCGCTCGTGAAATATACATGGTGTCGCCCCCCCCCCCCCCAACTCCCCCCCTCCCCCCCCCCAAAAAAAAAAAGCATAACATTTAGTTTTTTACATCGAAAATAAACTACGCACCACTAGATGCTCATTCTCCACTCAAATGTTTGCCTCAGTGGTCTAAATTAGATGACAAAGTTTTCGAACTAACCGTTATCTTATTAAAAAAGTTATAACCAATATCCTGAATTTTTCAATGGGAAAGTGGCGGTCAATGTTTTTTTTGTTATCATGCAGCTGAATGGCGCCAGTTTCCAAAAACAAACTAATAACTTTTGCAAAAAAAAAAAACAAAAAAACCTGCAACTTTTTTTTGGACAGTTATACAACTTAATTTACTTTCCCTTTCTTAGTATTCATAACCTAATATGCACGTCTCAAGAGAATGTGATATAAAATACCAAACTAAATGACATAGCTAGGCCGCAATACTTACAAATAAAAGTATTGAATTCGAGTTCAACAATGCTTCATTTGATTGTCCTTCCTTGACTACGTGTGAACGCCATGCCAGCATACCTTCGTCGCCATAATAATGTTGGCGTTTATTGTACGTTATAGTGATATCTAGTCCCGACCTATTTCTCCAGGAGGACGTCTAGAGATAATCATCAAACATTTTGACTTTTCTAGACTGCGTTGCATGCATTTTTAAATTTTACCTTTGTCACTTGAGATGTGCATATCTAGGGAGTATTAAAGGGTAACTCCAAAGAAAAAGAAGTGTATTTTTAAACAGCCTAATTGGGACAAGCATGTCACAAAGAAAATTTTCCGCCAAAAACAAAAATTTTTACAGCAATATTTTGTCCGTTTTAAATCACGCGCCAAAAAGTTGATATATATACGTCACGTAGTGGCTGCTACACGTCACGGAGTGACGTATAGCCGCCACTCCGCGCGCTTCGAAAGAGCGGGAGTTTCAAATGTGGAGAAGTTGTGACCCCGACTAAATTACGTCCTGTGGCGTAAATATTTCTAGAAAAAAATTGTTTTTTCGCGGAAGATTTGTTTTGTGACATACGTGTCCCAATTAGGCTGTTTAAAAAAATACTTGTTTTTCTTTGCAGTTACCCTTTAAGGGTGGTCGCCAATAATAGCGAGGTAAACTACTTAATGAATTAAGAGAGTTACAGTTAAAGGGCAAAAACCCTGATTTTCGAATACCTCAGGATAATGGGTGATTCTACATTAAAATGCACTAATAAAAGTTACTACGTCGTTTACTTCATGGAAAATGGGATATACATTGTTACATCTTACTTTATATACGAGTAGGAGTCGAAACCGAAACTTCGGCTCCCTCTGCGACATTGGCCTTGTGCCGCCAAAAACATGGCTGTCACGTGGTGCGAGATGTCACGTGATCCTCTACACAACGACGGACGGGATTGGTCGGTGTTGGATTGGAGCGGGCCGGCGGTTCACCTTTGGGGCGGGCGTGTGCCGGAACGCCAGGCCCAAACGTCGTCTGCACCGCACTCTTCACCACGTTTTGGTGCCTACGACCAGACTTGTACGTAATCCGTTACAAGTAACGAAATTACTTGTAATCCCTTACATTTATCAGTAATTTAGTAACGGAATAATTACATATTTTCTAGAGTAATTTTAAAGTAATTCCCTTACATTTTACGTAACGGATTCCTTGTAATCCGTTACATTGTGTTTCATGACCCCCCCCCCCCCCTCTTTTTAAAGAAAGGGTTGTTTTTATTCTGGTAATCTCGAGCGCCGTGACACCGCAAAGGGAGGCTTGGCACTCTTCAGTTCCGCAAAGCCTTTTTTTTTTTTTTTGCAACACTAAGTTCCTGAATCTATTTTTTTAGACCCTAACAACAATGTCGAAAAATCCAAATGAACATTTCTACAAATATAAGAAGAAAAAAAAAAGGGGGGGGGGTGCAAGTTATATCCGCTTTTTTTAGTCGCTTTGTTTTCTTTGCGTTCGAAGGCGGGGCGAGGCGGACACCAAGTGATTGTATGCCTCTTCGAGAAGCTCGAGGTGGTAAGTGCACAGACAAGAATTAACAATGTCCTTCTCGGTTATAGTGACTACGACCATTTTCATAATGTCACAACACGAGACCACGCTCCGACTGCCCTAAAATCCACTAAAAGTATTGTGATAATACGTGAAGGTGTTATTCCCTCAAGCATCCTCGTTCTTTGCTGCACCCTTATCATCTTCTCTTAGAAAACAGGATGTATTTTTTTCTGCTTTTTTCACCTTATTTGACCCTGTTTTAAGAGCTACGTACTCTTGTGTAGTCCAACTTCTAGGGTTGGCCCACTTCATTTGTCAATTTCAGCCACGTTATCTGCATCTCAGTCACCATTTTTGTGAGTCAGCTTTTTACGAGCACTAATGTCTGACGAGACTTTCGAGAGTGAGCTGTTGCTCAAAATACTCAAGCACATTAAATGGAACAGGTTGCAACAATAAGAACTTGAATAACCCTCTCCCTTTTGTTTCTTAATTGTAGACAATATTGTTGAAAGTAACGCCACGAAAGTAACGGATTACTTTTTGGGGTAACGGTCACTTACTTTTATGGGAGAGTAATTGTAATTGTAATAAATTACAATTTAGCCTTGAGTAATTGTAACTGTAATTCCTTACCATTTTTCAGTAACGTGTACAAGTCTGCCTACGACATTCGACGACGTTTGCACAACCGCGGCACCAGTCTGCGCACGTAGTGTGAACGGAACTCCGAGAGAAAATAATCACAAACGGTGAAAGGGAGACGTCAGACGGCGATGGCGGTTGTGACGCGGGAAACGTCGGTAACTGCGGGACTGTCGGACGGCTCCCAAGAAGCGCGCTGCGCAGGCGCATTACGCCAATGACGTAAACACCGCTGAGCGCCGAGAGGAAACGTTGCTGACGTCACTCGTTACGCTCTCCCGGAGAAGTAAAACCAAACAAACGAACAAAAGAAACACGTTTACAAATCTCTGTAATGCGAAATTAGAGTGCAGCACTTGAGGACGAGGATATGAGGGTACGGAGGGGAGGGTATACTCTTCCTCCTCCTCCTCTGTACCTTCCCTCCTCCTCTCCTCCTCCCGTCTTCCTTCCCTTCTCCTCTGCTCCTTTTCCTCCCCTTCTTTCCTCCTCCTCTCCTCCTCCTCATCGTCCTCCTCCCCATCCTCTTCTCCTAGCTCCTCCCCCTCCCCCTCCATACTCTCCGCTCCTCCTCCTCTATACCCTCCCCTCCTCCCACAATTTCCCCTCTAAATTTAGCTGGAAAATTGACGTCACGGGATCTCAACACCAATTCAGTTTCCCCGCTAAATTCAGTGGGGGAAAATGAGGTCACGTGACTTCGTGTCATGTTACCCATGAATAGGGAGTTTTAGAATAACGTACGCAATTTTAGCGCACGCTAGCGCTAAATTTAGCGCTTGCTTTAGCGCACGCGACGAGCGTTTCTCCGCCGCGACGCAAAAGCCCAAGCATCTCGCGCTTGCAACGCCACCAAGATACAGTCACGATTTTTATTTCACACACGAAATGCTGCAACTTTAGAAAAAACAAGATTTTTGGTCCGGAGTTACAATTTTACATTTGTTTAAACGTGAGAGTGCGACGCGAGCGGTCGTGTCCGCGGCATGCGTCGCCTCGGCAAGAGTGTACTGACCTTCGCCGATAAATGTTCGCTCGTCGCAAGCATCAAGTTGCCGGTGATCGTTGCCCACCCTTCTGGGTTTTCCAAACCGAGTGCAGTGTCTCCCCGTATTGAAAATCGCAGTCGCGAGGATGCCGCCGACGTCGCGCTCACGACGCCGCCAAAGCGACCGCTTCCATGGGCCTGCGGGCCGCCATTTGTTTTTAACTGTGCTCGTCTTGGCTTTAGCCAACTTCTCATCACGAATCCTCCTTAAAGGAGCGCAAAGACCCTTTGCGTACGCACGCTATTTCCGAGAAATAGCGCACGCTAAAATTGCGCACGCAAAGCGCAAAACCTGGTTTGCGTTCGGAGCATGCGCAGTGGCGACGACGCTATTCTTTGCGCACGCAAAGCTTCAGCGTGCGCTATTCTAAAACTCCCTAATAAATACAGTTTCTCCGCCTGACTTAGCGGGAAAATTGACATCACGTGACCTCAACATCAATTCAATTTCCGGCTAAATTTTGCGGGGCGGTTACGCTGACGCCGACGCCGCTATTCGCGGAAACGGGCTCCTAGGAGCTGCGCTAAGGGGCAATGTTGATGGCGTTTATTTAGCTCAATGTTGGCTTTGACTGCAGTGTTGGTTGCGCCTCGATTCGCCGGCTGGAGTCAGCCGATTTCGGCAATCTGGCGCGTTGCGAAGTTGTCCGGACCATTTAAGAAACATTTACACAGGACTACGTCGTAATATTTCACGAATGGTCTTCCTAGGTGAGATTAAAGAGGACTGCATTGATTTATTCAAAAATAAAAATGAAGCGGAGTTGCCCTTTAAGATAATAGCTACTTGTAATGTACGATCCGAACCACATAAAGTTTGGTATGTTATTTGCGTAGATCGCAATGTTCAAGTAGACATTCAAATAATTTTGGGTGCAAATCAAGCTTAAGTGAAAAAACAAACCAAAAGCATTACTATTGTGAATCGTTCCAAATGTAAAGAGTAAGAACATTTCTAGAGCAATCTGTTCTACATGGTTTTCCTAATACGGCACAGTCATGCTGTATAAATTTATTCATGAAGACTGAAGTTGGGTATGACATGTTACGATCGACGTGCACACCCTATTTATGAGCATATTTCACTACCGTGTCAATGTTGATGACAATTATTTTTGTTTAGCCTAAACTACAAAACAAATTTGGGGATCGTGCTTTCGCACTATCTGAGTTATTTCCACCACACCTACTCTTACACAAAGACTAAAAACCAAATAATAAATTAAAATGTTCTCCTTGTTATTCAAAAAAAAAAGAAAGGCATGATTGTGTTGGGCAATACAGCGCCGTTTATTTGCAACGTGCATCTAAAGAGCAAGCGCTAAAACGATTGCTGCAGTATGCATGGTATACCAGCTAACCAAGATGTACAACACACGAAAGGTGCAAACCCGCCTGACCTAGTTCCTTTAACGCAAAGCAAAGTGTTCTTTTTTTTTTTTTTTGATTTGGTGGAACCACTCTGGAGTTTCGAATCAAGCTTTGCACGACGATTGATTTTCGTGGAAAGGAGCGATACGTGCGGCGACAGTCGCAAGTTCCCCGCTACTCGGGAAGGTCCGTCGGGATCGAGAATAGAGAGCTCTGGTTGTTCCGCAGCCGGGAAGATTGGACGGCGGAATGCCTACTCTTACACAAAACAAAACAAAAATATCCGCTTTCGCCCTGGAAGCAGCGCCGTTATGGTCCGGAACGTTTCTGAGTAATGCAGGAAGATTTCTCTTCGAAACTGTGGCGAAATGCGCCTTGTTGAACACCGCGGCGAGTCCGCCTCTCGAATGAGATCTCGAGGCCGCAGTTTCAGAGAGAGCGGCCCCTGAAGAACGAACTGCGCCGTAATATAAAATCATATACCCAAACAATAACAAAAAAAGTTACCACACACAAAAAAAGTTTATTTTATCGCGAGGGCTTTTTTGTGCTCAGGGTAGAATTTAGGCCTCTATCTATCAGCGTAACAGTGTTATGATTCATCTTTGTTCTTTGTAGGTGCCCTGTTATTTTTTTTTAAATATAGAACAAGTTTTTGTGTAAGGTAGTTAAGAAATTCGGCAGCGAGAGCTGTGTGAATAAGCTGTGCTTATACTAGACCATTCCAAGCGTCACCATCTCTGCGCAGCCACCTTTGTTGCGGGGCTGTGGAGCACTCTCTGAGCATGCGCAACAGCTCGCCTCCGCGAAATGTCTGAAGCCGTGCATGCGTTCGCGGCCCAGTGACACCGTTTTTTAATGCGATAACAGTTAATGAAAAACTTCGCGGGCTTCGCGCCGTTGACCGCGCTCCATATCGAAGCGGGTCATTTTCGGCACTCCGCCAAAAGATTTCACATTGACGTCACGCTTCAGACGTCGCGCCGCTTGACACGACTGTGACGTCACGCCGCGCACCACATCACCTGTTACCTGACGTTAGCTGACACCATGACGCGACATTTCCATGTCAAGTCACGCTGCGCAGTGACGCCGCCCGACTTAATTACGTAAGGTGACACCGTGTGTCACGTGATGTCTTGACGTCACGTGAAACCGTGTATCACGTGACAATACGTCGTCAAGTGACATCATGTCGGAGCGTAGAAACGAACATGAAATTTTCCACGGCAATAGGTACCAAAAAAAAGGGGGGGGGGGAGGGGGAGGGGCGGACTGCGCTATCTTTCCTTCACATGAATATCCGATCTATGCAGTCAAAAACTGGTAACATTGAAATTCTTTTTGATACTTTGCGGTCTTCTTTTAGTGTGCTTATTTTCATTGGGACTTGGTATAGACCTGACTGGGATGATTTTCTTTTGCCTAATAACAAGCATTTTTCCATACGACGCAACGTAAGGAAAGGAGGACGTGTTTTTATGTTAGTGGACCAATCTCTAAATTATTGTCTTATTCCAGATTTTAAAGAAATGAACTAGTCATTTGAATTATTGTGAGTACAATATGGTATATATGTATTCAACGTGCTATATAGCCCTCCTTCTGGCAACGTAAACATGTTGCTCCTTGTACTTGATAAAATGCTCAGCTATGTTAGTGACAATAACCTTACCCTCTTTCTGGGAGGAGATTTTAACATTGGCTTGATAAAAACGTCCTCTGCTCGCATTAATTTATATTCTCTCGTTGAATCAAACGGTTTCGAATGCGTTGCTACGGGAGCGACGATAATTACTGATAAGGGCTCCACTTTGCTTGACTACTTTATTACGAATTGTTTTCATGATTATATATCTTCCTCCGGTGTAATTAGCTGCGATATCAGTGACCATTTGCCTATATTTCTTCATACAAACAAGCATTGCCCAATTAAAAGGAGAAAGCGTGAAGCAGACTTGGACGTAGTTCAACTACTCTACTCAAACTACTGTAGTTTAACTACTTTTCCGAGTAACTTGGTAACTTTCAATTACAACTTTATTTGGGTAATTAGTAGTTTACTTTAACTACATTTTTCAGGTAACTTCTACTCAAATTACTAACTACTTTCGAAATCGACGGCAGATAAAGCGGCCTTCCCGAACAAGGGGCCCCCTCGCAGCCGTAGAAAATGCATCACAGGCGTCCTTGGGCCAAGGTGGCGATGAGCAGCCAGAACATAACACCGACGCGCACGAACGCGGGAAGAGATGCTTAACAAGCCTTGGTCGGGTATTGACCTAATCCGGTAATGCACGCAGGCGCCGCGCTTTCAGCTGCAACCGTGCAAGCAAAGACGGGGGCACTCCGAAGGTTGTTATTTTCATGTTGCCTGCCCTTTGTGAGTTCTGACTCAGGCGATTTGGGGGTTCTACAGGAGGCGCCACTGGCATATGACCTCGCAGCTGGGCGCCTGTTCCCATCGTCGCCTCGTCGTCAGCGAATACTCGCTTGCCCAGCCGGACTCCACCGCACAGAAACGCAGACACGGATAATCCGTTCATGGGAGCACATTCCCGCTTCCAGCGGCGGCAACTGTACGAGCGTCAATGCTTGTTCACGTAATCCTTCGAGCCCTTCCGACCTTCCACGACAGGGAGACCTCCCCTTTGTTGAAAACGATTTAGTTGTCAAGCGTGTCAGGCGCGTCAGGATACCGTAGTCGCCGGCGAGGGTTGCGAGTCACACTTGGGAGTTCCTTTTATTGGACCCGGCGTCAGCGGCGAATCTTCTGTTAAATAAAAAAAAGCACTTTTTTTTTTTCGGTAGCGTAGCACTAGCATTGCAACGATACGCGCAGTCGTCCAGATGATCTCATCTTCGTGGCGTGAGACTTGAACCCTTGACGGTCTTTTGCACTCGCTCAGCGTACTCTCCGAACGTCGTGGGAATAAAGAGGGGCCAGTCATAACAATCTCAACTTGCCGAAGAGAAAGACAAAAGGAGGAGAGTTTGTTATACAACCCCCCAAACGAGGCAAACCTCACATGTTTCGTCATGGACACCTAAGATGCCAACACTCGCTTACCCGACCGTGCACAGCCAGTTTCTCAAACTCAACGCTGCCGTTCCATCCAGCGCGTCGGTGGAACGTCTTTTTAGCTGAGCTGGGGACGTCGTTAGGAGGAAAAGGCGAAAACTCTCCTATCAATAATTTTGAAAGTAAATTGCTTCTGCGAGCGAATAAACTATTTTGGTGAAAACGCAAGTCATAATACGACTGCATTTATTTCAGGCTCGCAGTGTTTTTCATGAATCAAAACTGCTGTTCATTTTGCTACAACAAAAATATAAAAAAGTAACTTCGAAAGTAACTTCAAAGTAACTCGCTACTTTTTTACAGTAGTTAGTAGTTTATTTATTTATTTATTTATTCATGATACCTTGAAGGTCCATTACTGGACATTACACAAGGGGGGGATTTGGTCAAGTTACAGTATAGTCAACACTTAAAGTGAAAAAAAAAGAACAGTACAAACAGGATAGCAATATCACAACTGAAAATAAAAACACTTTGACAAAATTATGCATTATACAAATTGTAGGGTTCAAGCACATATAACACTTCATTATGTGGCCAAGAACATGACTGCAAACGAAAACTAAATAGTAGTTAAAAAATCTAAGACAGCTACTCGGAATGCTGTAGGGTCGGAAAGTGCGGTTATGTGATCGGGAAGAGAATTCCAGTGCATGATTGCGCGTGGTAGTGAGGAGTTATTAAAGGCAGATGTATGACCAAAAATGCGTTTATAACTTCGGCTGTTAGTTAAACGACGGGATGTTCGGTTAGGAGGCTCAAGCAGGGGGGCGATAACGTTAGGGTTAGAATAGCGTGATTTATGAATGATGCATAAAAGGGCAGCGGTGCGACGTATTTCAAGTGGTTGTAAGAGGATAGAGTTTTTAAGAAAGGAGACACTTGCTTGGCGAGAGTAGGTTGATGTGATAAAGCGAGCTGCACGATTTTGGATGCTTTCGATCTGATTGATAAGGTATTTCTGGTGGGGGTTCCATACAGCGGAAGCAAATTCAAGGATAGGGCGAACGTATGTCTCGTACGCTAACTTGCGTAGATGGGGGGGTGCAGAGAAAAGGTTGCGTCGCAAGTATCCCAGTGTTTTGGATGCAGAACTTGTAATGGCATCGATGTGGTTAGACCAGGATAGGTTGTCAGAGAGATGAACACCAAGGTATTTGTAAGAGGTTGAGACTGAGAGGGGTGAGTTGTACAAAAGATATGAATGAAGCGATAGCGATTGTTTGCGACTGAAAGATACTACCTTACATTTTGAACCATTAAGAGACATAAGCCAATTGTCGCACCACGCACTGATGGAGTTTAGGTCTTGTTGGAGCATTATGTGATCATCGAGATTAGTGATTTGCCTGTAAATAACACAGTCATCCGCAAAGAGGCGTATTTTGGACGAGATGGAATCGGGTAAGTCGTTCATGTATATTAAAAAAAGAAGAGGCCCGAGCACAGTTCCCTGTGGCACACCAGAAATTACATCAGACATGTTAGATTGATAATTACCGCACACTGTGTATTGGCGTCGTAGCGTTAAGAAGTTACGTATCCAGGAGAGTGTAAGAGAGTCAATGTGAAGTGAAGAGAGTTTAGCGAGTAGTCGACAATGAGGAACACGATCAAATGCTTTGGAAAAATCTAAGAAAATGGCATCAGTTTGAGTGTACTGGTTCATGTTTATGTGAATGTCGTGAGTGAATTCTATTAGTTGTGATTCGCACGAAAACCCTTTACGAAAACCATGCTGCTTCTCATAAAAAAAATTGTTATTTTCTAGATGAGATACTGTGTGGGAGAATATGATGTGCTCGAGCAATTTGGATGCCACGCTCGTCAAGGATATAGGGCGGTAGTTTGCAACTAGGCTACGGTCACCATTTTTGTGGATCGGGATAATCTTGCCAATCTTCCAATCGGTGGGAATTTGGCCTGTGGCTAGGGATTGTTGGAAGAGTAGACAAAGGATTTTGCTAGAGATTTCTTTGGTGTTCTTTAAAATTTTTGAATTTATATTGTCGTGGCCAGTGGAGATAGATATTTTTAAGGTGTCGATAAGCATTTAATGCCGTGTGCAGAGATAGCGATGGGCGCCATAAAAGGGTAGTCTACTTCAGCCAACTGGAGGAATGTTGTCCGTGTCTTCAATGGTGAAGACTGATTCGAAGTGGTCGTTAAGGACCATCGGGTTATCAGCCTCTAGGATACGCGTGCCTTCGTCAGTCGTTAATCGTATGGCACAGGGGTTCTCGTTAGGTGATATGAGTCGCCAAAATTTTCTGGGATTATTTTTTAGTATTGAAGGCAGGTCATCAGTAAAAAAGCGTTTTTTTATCTGTCGCAAGCGTGTGACATATTCTTTGTTAAGACTGAAGTAGCGTGACCAAGCGATGTCTGTTGCCAGTCGCTTAGCTGATGAATAGAGTCTTTTCTTTTTATTCCGTAGGCTCTCGAGTTGACGATTATACCAGGGCTGATTCTTATCAGACCTAATTTTGACAAGTGGGATAAAGGTATTAATTAAATCGTTTATTTTTGTTTTGTATAAGGTCCAGTTATCGTCAATAGATCTAGCAGAGAAGGCTTGAGAAAAGGATTCATAGAAGGACCAGAGACCGGTGTTAATTCCGCTGTAGTTAGCCTTGTTGTACGCCCGAATTTGTTTTGTAATAGGGCTACGGGTATGGGAAGGTAGGGAGAGAGAGATTTGTAGCAAACAATGATCACTGAGGCCAGGTGAACAGGAAAGGGAAGTGATTGTTTGAGGTGCGGATGTAAAGACAAGATCGAGAATGTTTAAGCCGCGCGTTGGTTGTTCGACCACTTGAGTGAGGTTAAAGCAGAGGGTTGTCTCAATAAATGCTCTGGTTTCACGAGTAGGCGAAGTCGGAACAGTCCAATCGATTGTTGGAAAGTTGAAGTCACCACACAAGTAAACATTGCATTTGGGGTGGTTACGTTGAACTTTTTCCAGACTGTCATGAAGTTTTTCAGTGAAAAGCGAGTCGCAATCGGGAGGCCTATAACACACGCCCAATACGATTTCGCTGGTAAGTAAAGATACGGATATCCACAAGATTTCAAGTGAGCAGTCAGTTTGAATGACACGCGACGACAAGTTTTTGTTTGTGGCTATCAGTACGCCACCACCTCGTCTGTTATCTCTGTCATTGCGAAATATTTGATATTTTGCGTTGTCAGCCAACACCTCGTTATCTGAGATATCAGGTCGTAACCACGTTTCCGTCAACACCAAAATATCAGAGTTGCTGTCGTCAAGGAGGGCCACAAGTTCCTCACGGTGGCCAATGACACTTCGTATATTAGTGAATAACAAAGAAAGGAAAGTGTTTGCACAACGAGGCTCAATTACTAGACGAGATTTGTTTACTGATAAGCCTTGCCTACAGTCAGCGTTACGCGGTCCGTTTTTCTTTGTTTGCTATCGGTTAGTTTTTTTCACGTCTCCTGAAGCGATGTCGTAAGCATAACATGAGTTCCCAATGATAAGCTTGTCAAAGCGAAGTTTAAAAGGCGTGTTCTGCGTTTTCGCAAACTGAATGAGCTTGCTACGGGCCTGGCGAACATCCGAGGAAAAATCCTCGCGAATCGCGAAATTTGTGTCTTTAAGTTTGGGTCCTCGCGCTAAAATACGTTCTTTATCTTTGAAATGGGTAAGTTTTATAATGATAGGGCGGTTCTTGTTCTCGGCATACTTTCCAAGTCTGTGCGCGCGTTCTACGTTATTTGGGTCGATGTTTATGTCCAGCTCCCTAGCGCAGAACGCAACAACCATCCCCTCAGACTGAGCCCAGGTCTCCGACTGTGAATCTCGTAGTCCGAAAAACAGGAGGTTGTTCCTACGCAGTCGGTTGTTGGCGTCGTCATTCGATATCTTGAGTGCCTCTAGTTGCTGAGTAAGAGACTGGACAGTGCTGCTTGGAAGTTCAGCGCCCTGCACAGGGCTTTTAAAAGAAGTAATTTCCCCCTCTAAGGCCGTAACTCTTAAGCTTAACTCTTGTACAAGCCCATCCGTGTAAGTTTGTTTTTCTCTTATGTCCCTTATTTCCGTTAATAACTGAGACTGCCCTTGTTCAATCCTTTGCACTGTCTGAAGTATTGAGGCCAGTTGCGGGCAGTCATCCGGACCAGGGTTAGTCTCAATATCCCCTGATAACAACAAAAGTAGATTTGATAGCGCGACATTGACACAAGTCTGGGCGCAAATGACAAGCCACTTTCGCCAATTCAACAAGTCGCTGGGGCACGACACAATAAGTAGATAGCGGTTACTGCTTCTGTAACATTTTGAGTGATCGTTGTAACTCACCTGGAGTAAGAGCGGTCGTAAGTGCATCGTTCTACGAGCGGTGTCGTGCCCCGGTGGAGGGGCGTCTGTCAGGCGCTTATATTCCATTGCAGAGGAGAGGGTGGGTGGTCTTGGTTGCCAGATGATGCTTGCGTCCTTCTTGCATGTGGGTAACAGCGGCGCCAAGTGGTAGGGTCCGGTGGCGGGAATCGCTGCTGGGGTGAGATCGCGTCCGTGTTCGTCCGGTATGCTGTAGACGTGGAAGCCAGCGTTGTCAGCGGCTGAGAAGGCAGCGAGTAGGGTCACCTGGAGTAAGAGCGGTCGTAAGTGCATCGTTCTACGAGCGGTGTCGTGCCCCGGTGGAGGGGCGTCTGTCAGGCGCTTATATTCCATTGCAGAGGAGAGGGTGGGTGGTCTTGGTTGCCAGATGATGCTTGCGTCCTTCTTGCATGTGGGTAACAGCGGCGCCAAGTGGTAGGGTCCGGTGGCGGGAATCACTGCTGGGGTGAGATCGCGTCCGTGTTCGTCCGGTATGCTGTAGACGTGGAAGCCAGCGTTGTCAGCGGCTGAGAAGGCAGCGAGTAGGGTCACCTGGAGTAAGAGCGGTCGTAAGTGCATCGTTCTACGAGCGGTGTCGTGCCCCCTTTGAGTTCACTCAATTACTATTACAAATGTGTAATTTCTACTCTACTCCAATTACTTTTGGCGTCGATACTCAGTAACTTAACTTAACTACCTTTTTTGAGTAATTTGTACATGTCTGGCGTGAAGGCTTTAAGTTAAGGACCATTACATTGCAGAGACTGGAGTTATTTAGGAACGCCATCGAAACCTCTTACTGGGATTTAGTCTATGCTAGCGATTCTCCCGAAAAAGCCTATAAAATATTTCTGGAAACATTTCAACAAATTTAAAATAACAATTTTGTTTATAAGTTCATCAAGCCTGGAAAAAAAAAGCGAAAAAAACCTTGGGTCTCCCAAGATTTATTAAAAAGAATTGAAATGAAAAATAATTTATATCACAGACTTGTTAAGTCTAAAGAGAGTGATGACTTGGCGCAGTTTAAAGTATACCGAAACAATTGAATGCCTAAACTGAAAAAGCTAAGCTAGATTATTACAATAATCTGTAAAATACAGAAACATTAGCCAGATAAGATATAAAAAAAAAATATTAACCGTGTCTTGAAGCCACACGATCATAAAACTATGCTAAACAAAATGATTTATTGTGGTCAAGAACTGTCTGGCACAGATCTTGGGAACATCTTTAATGACGACTTATTCAAACTAGCTAACACCACTCAATATGTAACAAACAGCGAAGACCTATGTAAGTAGATTAGTGATAACATTCATTCGTTCTTGTTAAGTCCAACAGTTGAGAGAGAAGTAACGTCAGCCTTTTGCAGCATAAAAACAGCAAAGTGAAATATGTATATGAGTTAAACATACAACCAATAAAATTTATTATTGACTTGTTATCTGCACCGTTGACATTTTTATTCATTATTTTAATGTCTTCTCGAGTACTTCCTAAAGCGATGCAAGTTGAAAAGGTTGTATTACATTTTCAGAGCGGGCACAAAAAATTGTTGGGATATTATAGGCCTATATCTATACTATCCACTTTTTGAAAGGGCTTGAAAAAAGTCTTCATATTAAACTATCAGCCTATCTGGAACGTTACTCACTATTAACAAATTACGAGCATTGCTTTAGAAAAGAAAGATCCACGGAATCGGCTCTGCTGTCTCAGAAAGAAGAAATAATTAAGAATATCGAAAAAAAAAAAACTCCTTAAATTAGCAATATACGTGGAATTTTGCAAAGTCTTTTACATAGTTAATCACGAAATTATTTTGAGAAAGCTACAACGGTACGGTATACTGAAAACTACATTTAATTTATTTAAAGGGGCCATGAAACGAATTTTGGGCTGGGATGAATCATTTTCAATTGGGACTTTACTAATCGCATATCGTTTAGTGGGCCAAAAGAAAAAGGGTAGAAAGTCAAAAGCCGGCTTTTCGGTACGAACATTTGAAAATATAGCGGACTATTTTGTACCTTCTTTCCTTCGAAAGCTCTTCGCCTTTTCCCTATGATACATCCGCGGTTCCCAAAGCGCGTCAGCGGTGCCAACCTGACGTCATCCGAGCCCAGCTCACGCATTGGACACGATAACTGCGTCACTCGGACGTATGCGCTCGTCAACAATCAATCCCTCGACGAATATTTGGATTTGCGTTCGTGGCCAAGGAGTGCTCTGACAGAACTTATCGTCACTGGGGAATGACAAGTTCTATGGTGTGCATAAAAAGCACGGTGGAAGCTAGGAGTCATCGCACCGGTGCCGAAGAATGTCACGACGACGTGATTTCACAATTTGCATTTGAGTTGAGGATTAAAGCTAAGGAGGAAGAAGTAGGAAAATCGTTTCATGACCCCTTTAAGTCTTATCTCGCTGAGCGCAGACAGTATGTTGAAATCAACAGTTCAGTATCATGCATCAAGCCGGTAAAAACAGGAGTACCTCAAGGAAGTGTATTAGGCGCGCTATTATTTATTTTATTCACAAATGAAATTGAGCGTTGTGTTCCTGATTGCAAAGTTATAGCATATGCTGATGGTACTACACTTTTCTTGAAGGGTTTTACATGTAACAAATTGGAACTGGCAGCAAATCATATGCTCTCTAATCTTAGCCTTTGGGCTGAAGTAAATAGATTACTCATTAACACGAGCAAAACTAAATGCACACTATTCCGTTCAAAAAACGTGACAGTCCCTCCTAATTTAAATATCAGTATAGCTGGCGAAGACATTGAAATTGTGAAAAAGTTTAAAATATTGGGCGTTCTCTTTTCCGATACTTTATCATGGAATGACCATGTAAACTATGTTCATCAAAAAGCCAGAAATGCCCATAGGATTGTTATCGAGATACCGCTCTATTTTCACCCCGTTTGTTAAGCAGATTAAGTACCACGGTCTTGTCCAGTCATATTTCGTGTATTGCCATCTTGTCTGGGGCACCACCACCATACAGAATATGAATATACTTCTAACCCTACAGAAAAAAGCCTTGAGAGTGGTCCCGAATGTATCGTAAATTTTTCAAACAGATCCGCCTTTCACTCGATTTATGATTGTTAGAATAAGAAACACGAATAACTTCCGCCTCCTAGCTTCATACAATGTTGCAATAAAGAGTGAACGTAGCCATATTCTCAAATATCAAATTTACTTAGGAATACAAACATATATCGCACGCGGTTAAATGAACAGTGGTATACACCTACCCCCCGAATGTACTATGGGCTAGGATCCATTAGGTACACTACCATCCTTACTAAACACATTTCATCATATGGGACATTTTGCTCACAATTTGCTTTTTGAAGCATTAATGCATATTATATCTACCCTGTGAATGTCCGTTATTTGTTATTACTTTTCATGTTTGCATTGTTAACTGGTGTACTAAGTGAGAAGAATGTTTAATATTTTGTTAATTTTGTTTTGTTTTGTACTTTGAGCTAAAGTACGCCTCTATGTATATATTTATTTGGCTTGTATTGCTCTGTATTACTGCATGTTTAACTGGCGTCGAATGCTAACTGCCATCTTGGAGCCGGGGCCTCGTCAAGCTGCACTTATTGCAGCTTTTTGTCCCAGCTGCCATCTTTCTTGTGAAGAAAAAATAAAGTATTGATTGAGTGATCGAACAACAAAAACATCGCCCCTCATTCCTACCGGCGTTTCAAGGGTGGTGGTAACGCGGAAAGCGATGTGTTAGTGTGTAGAAAATGTGTACACATGGGGAGGCTGGATGGAGCGAAGTGGCCTTGTGTCGTGCATACTAAGCGCGTGAGCGCTCCGTGGACGTCTTAATTCTGGGTTCCATCCTATGCGGTGCCAATGTAAATGCTACATTCTCAGAGCCTGTTGGCATAGGCCTCCTGCGCTGAAACTTTAAACAAACTGTGGGGCCCTTTTTTTGGGTGGCATGCCTATTGAAAAATCCGGCAAAAACTTACAGTGACATTCGGTGGAAACGGGTTAATTTCCACTCATTTTCACCAGAAACCGGCGTAGTTTACCAGTGTTTTGGTGGCAATATTACCCCCCGCCACTTTTAGTTACCGAATTTCGCTGGACGTATTACCGGAGCCACTTTGGGTTAAAGTCCGGCAAAAACTTCCAGTGACATTCGGTGGAAACGGGTTAATTTCCACTTATTTTCCCCAGAAACCAGCGTAGTTTACCAGTCTTTGGTGGAAATATTACCGGCAGCTACTTTCGCTGGAAGTTTTACCAGAACCTCTTTCGATTACCCGTCGCTGGAATCCTACCGGAAGCCACTCTCGTTTGCCGGACACCGAACTTCATTGGAAGCTGAAGCAAGGGGAAAGGCTAAAGGCAAGGAAGCCAAAACGAGCAGGGGGACTGAGTTTGTAATGGCGGCCGCCAATGCAGCGGCATTCTCGTGAGTGCGTGTTTTAGCTCGAGACGGCGTTGCGATGCTGCAAGAAGTGCGTGCAGGGAACTGTTTTGACGATCCAAAAAGGTGGGCAGCGATCACCGGCAACTTGCTATTGCGACAGGTAAAAGTCTGGGCCAGAGCAGGTACAAGACCACTCGGGCGGCATTCTCGTGAGTGCGAGTTTTAGCTCGGGACGACGTTGCAATCCTGCAAGAAGTGCGTGCAGCGAACTGTTTTGACGATCTAAAAAGGTGGGCAGTTTCACCCGGTTTCATCCGAAACCGGTTTCATCCGAAACCGGTTTCGGATGAAACCGGTTTCGGAAGCTGGTTTCAAGCTGGTTTCATCCGAAGCTGGTTTCATCCGAAGCCAGCGAAGCCAGCGGGAAGCTGGTTTCATCCGAAACCAGCGTAGTTTACCAATCTTTGCTAGATTATTTGCCGGCAAACAGATTTCGCTGGAATTTCACCGGCAGCGGGTTTCCAGATTTCGCTGGAATGTCACTGGCAGCCACTTTCGTTTACCACATGACCCGGTTTTGCTAGAAATCTTACCCGAAACGGGTGAATCGCTTCCCTGTTTACCAAACTTCACTCGAAGCCAACGCGAGGGGAGGGGGAAGCCGAGACGAGCCGGGGACTGGGTGTGTAATTATGGTGCCTAGAACGCACCAAGGACGAGTCCCCACGCACCCTCTCTCCCTCGCATTGGGTTCGTGGGGAAAATGCGAGAGGGTCGTTTTGCTGACTTTTTGTTTTGAAGAAAACCGGTTTCTTTGTCCGTCAACGAGCAACGGCCGGCCAGGAACGAACGCTCAGTCTCGGCTTCTCGTTCCATGTGTGCGACCTGTATCTTCCAGAGCAGCTGGGTGTGCAGATGAAAAGAAAATATTTTTCAGTGACCTGTTTCTTCCAGGCACGTAGCCAGGGGGGGGGGGGGGGTGCCCCCCCCCCCCTGAAATCGTCATTTTGCTGGGGCCTCCTCTCCCCCCTCCCCCTCATACAGCATTTTGTCCTAAGTGGGCCCCCCCCCTCCCCCCCCCCCCCCCCCCCCGGAACAAAATCCTGGCTACGTGCGCCTCTTTGTCCGTCCGGCTTCATGAAGCATCCAGCGAGCGAAAAAGACTGTGCCCAAGATTTCTCAACGGTGGCGGATGTTAGTTTCGCGCGTTCGTGGTTTTCGCTAAGCCTGCTACTGAGAGTGTGCATGTGTCCGCCTGGTGTACCCGCGGCGACGACATCAGGAACGACATCGTGACTGTGCCCGTGATTTCTTAATCGCGGCGGATGTTCGTTCCGCGCGTTCGTGGTTTTCGCTAAGCCTGCTACTGAGAGTGTGTATGTGTCCGCGTGGTGTACCCGCGGCGACGACATCAGGAACGACATCGTGACTGTGCCCGTGATTTCTTAATCGCGGCGGATGTTCGTTCCGCGCGTTCGTGGTTTTCGCTAAGCGTGCTTCTGACACTGTGTATCTGTCCACCTGGTGCAGTCGCGGCGACGGCATCAGGGACGACATCGTGAGAGTGCCCATGATTTCTCAACGGCAGCGGATGTTCGTTCCGCGCGTTCGTGTTTTCGCTAAGCGTGCCACTGACAGTGTGCGTGTGTGTCCGTGTGGTGCCCCTGCTCGGATTTATTAGTTGAACTACCGTACATCTAGGAATTTATCCAGCGGCATTGTGAGTACCTTAAAAGATATTTTTTGCGACAACTCGGTTGTTCCTTTTTGGTCTGATTGCTTTTTTCTACCGCTGTGCAAATTGTTTCACTGGTATCGACCCTGTTAAATAAATACATGGAACCTTCAGGTCTATATGGACTAACCACTTTAATTGTTTCCGAATCGTCCAGCATCTGGTAAACATACACCACTCACGGTTCACAGGCTTCTTCCTAAGTGCCTTCCGTTGACGTCCGAAAGAAAAATAAAACACGGCAAGTTCCGGTGAATTGCGGCTTTACTGAAAGTGAAAAAAGTCCCATAATCCAGTAAAATAGATTTTTTACTGGAAATGCAATTCCGATAAAAAACTGGTGACATTCCGGTACAAAAGTCCGGTGATATTCCAATAAAAATCCGGTGACATTTCGGTAAATTTCGGCTTTACCGGAAGGGAAAAGAGTCCCATAATCCATTAAAATAATAGTTTACTGGAAATGAAATTCCGGTAAAAAGTCTTTTTTCAATGATCACTTTATCAGACCTTGCACAACTTACGGCACCTTCGCTTAGCTTTTATTTTTCTGTGTAGTGCTGAGGAACGAACAGAGACACGCCTTTCGACGTCCTGAAGTCGGCAATAGATTTAACACCGCAAGACTATCCAAAGTACCAGATTCAAGCCACCACTGCTATACTGCTATACTCCGTTCACCCTTAAGCTTTAAATAGAAGCTCCGCCTTCAGCGCGAGCTCGCTGGCTTCTGCAGTGCTTTGGTTGGGCGTGCCTGCGCGTTCACACTTGTGTTAGCAAGGACAGAAAGTCGCGCAGAAGGCGGAGCTTCTAGTCTCAGATAAGGGTGAACGGAGTATACGGTACGCGGCTCTTATTTCTGCGTAATGACGTCACAACATCTGGTCCGGCTTGCTAGAACAGCGTCTCAAGCGAGACTGGAAAAAGAAAGAACTGGCAAAGGATGGGGTTCGCGAGCGTCTTGAGAGTCGAGACGCGGTTTGAGTCCCGCTCAGCTCGTGCTCTGGCTTTGGCAGTACTTTCTTTACCCAGTTTCAGCTGAGACGCTGTTTCTAGCAAGCCGGCCCTTGCGTCCGGAAGCTTCTTTTCCTCCCCCTTTTTTTTGGAACGCGTGAAACGGCGTATCATGGTACGCTTTCTTAATCCTGGGTCACACGGTTTGTACGTCATACAAAAGACACTCTGCATAGAGATATGAACGCGAGTCACCGCGAGATCCGTGCTTCGAGTTCCGCATGACAATGGGTTCAAGAAGAAACTTGGCACGCGGCATTCGAACCATGGATACGGTGGTGACTGGTGTTTGCGAACTGTCTTTTGTATAATGTATGAGCAGTGTGAACCCGGCTTAAGCCTAAACTAAAGTCACTAGATCCTGGAAAAGTACCACCATTGCCTTCCCTACCTGCTAGCCGGAGACAGACAGACAACATACAGACGACCGAAACCTCGCAAGGCGACTGGCTAATCTGATTAGAAAATTGATTTACAACACTGTGGACAGGACATATTATGTAAGTAAGGCGCGGAGATTAAGAACACTATGTACATACGCGAACCATTGTCTGTACAGTTGACGGGTTTTTGCCGCGCCGCCACACACACAGACCGGAGGGCGCACTTTCGCGAAGTGTCTCGTACGCGCGATCACTCACGCGGCCAACGCGTCACCCCAGAGCCGCCCACCCGCGCCCGTGCCCCCAACGGCACCACTCTGAACTCAGGGGCCCAGAGGTTGCCTAAGTACCTGACGCGGAGTTCAATTCATGAGCCACGAACGCTTAGGTACCGGCAGGACCAGCGCCTGAGGAACTCCTGTTCTTCGAGGGAAATCTGATTAGAAAATTTATTTACAACGCTGAGGACAGGACGTATTATGTAAGAAAGGCGCGGAGATTAAGAACACTATGTACATAATATTAATTGGGGTTGTGTAGATTATTATACAGCGAGTCGTCGGTCAGCCATTTTTAATGTTGCGACGAGTCACTCGCTGTAGATGAGCAATTTATCCAGTGCAGTACAACCGCTAACCTGGGGTCTTTAACGTGCACCACGCAGTAGTGATACACGACCGCACGCCGGTACGATGCTCATCCAGATCGAAACGGGCAGGGGTGGGATTGAACCCAGGATCCCTGGGTCACTATGTACATACGCGAACCATTGTCTGTACAGTTAACGGGTCTTTGCCGCGCCGCCACACGCACAGACCGGAGGGCCCACTCTCGCGAAGTGTGTCGTCCGCGCGATCACTCACGCGGCCGAGCGTCACCCCAGAGCCACACACCCGCTCCCGCGCCCCAACGGCACCGCTGTGACCTCAGGGGCCTCACAGGTTGTCTAGGTACCTGAAGCGGAGTTCAATCCGCGATTCGCGAACGCTCAGGTACCGGCAGGACCAGCGCCTGAGGAACTCCTGTTCTCCGAGGAAAAACAGTTGTTCATCGAGGTGTCCCAAGAGCTCCCGCCGGAGCCGCAACAGGAGGGGCCAGAGAGCACGCGATCGACGCGCCTGTCTCATTGCGCAGCACCGGTTCCTCCACAGCACGTACTCGGCCGCGGCGAGGAGGAGGCGGATGAAGACGCCCGGAGGGCATCTCCCGCGCTGAAGGTAAAGGCCTACGCCCAAACCGTGGAAGCTGGTGCGGATGATGCGCCAGAACGTCCGCGCCACAACGCACTCCTTCACCGCGTGCACGTTCGTTTCGCGGTTCCCGCAGTTTGGGCACTCGTCCGTGCGCGACACGCCCCAGCGGAGCAGGCGGTCTCCGCTGGGGAGGACGCCCCAGCCGCGCTGCCACTCGAAGTCCCGTAGGTGCCCCGGGAGATACGAAGAAGTGAAGCGGGACCAGGAGAAAGAGTCTCCGAGCTCCACCTGCGTTGCCGAAATCTGCGGTTCCAGGAGAACCTCGGTAAGACGAGCCGTTGGTGTCTCCACGACGTCCAGCTGGGGTGTCTGCTCTTCCAGACGTTTGAAGAGCTGGATTGCTCTTCGGTAGTCTGGCGGCGGGGTTTCGGCACAGGGGCCCGGTGAGCTCGGCGACTCGACTCCCAGGTCTCGGCGGGAGTGCCCCACGAAGTAGAGCGCGAGGGATCGGGCTGGTCCGTGCTCGTCGCACAAGATCTTCAGCGTGGTCTTGAGGTGGAGCACTGTGGGCGCGATGTCGAGACAGGGGAAGCCCCACCCTCCACGCTCGCGTGGGAGGCAGACAACCGGCCGGGTGACGAGCTCCGTCTTCTCTGACCAGAAGAAGCTGAAGAGTGCGCTTTTCACCCGTCGGATGAAACGTGAGGTCGGGAGCGCTGCTTGCGCCAGATACCAGAGGCGCCCGCAGAAGACAGAGTAGGCTAGATACCGGCGCTCGGCCAGGGGAAGAGCGTAGGCGCGAGCACTGTCCACTTTCTCCCCGATGTCGCGCGCCAGGCGCGTCCACATGTCCGCCGAGACTCCCGACGAGCGGTAGGTGACACCAAGGATCGTGACCGAAGTCTTTGCCGGGATCGGCGAAGAGGGGTCAGGCGGCCGGTTAACCCACAGCACCGCGCTCTTCTGCTCATTGAGCCTCGCTCCGGAGAGAGACCCGTAGGTCTCGAAGATCCGGAGAGCCGCTCCGAGGTCGTCGGTGTCCCGCAGGTACAGTGTAATGTCGTCGGCGTACGCCGACACCTTCACCTCGCCGTTTCCGGGCAGGGGGAGTCCGCGGACCTGGGGGCTCCTGTCGACGTTGACTAGGAAGCGTCCAGGGTAAGGACGAACAGCAGCGGCGAGAGCGGGCAGCCCTGGCGGACCCCCCGGGTGACCGGGAAGCTGGCCGTCACGCCGCCGTTTAGACACAGGTCGCTCTTCATGCCACTGTAGAGCATCTCGAAGAGTCGAACCCTTTCGGGGGGAATATCGAAAGCGGTGAGCACGGCTAGGAGGAACGGGTGCTCCACCCGGTCGAAAGCCTTCGCTTGGTTGAGGGAGGCGATCAGGCCTCTGGCTTGGCGAGCGTTCGTGTACTGCACCACGTCCCTCGTCAGGGATGTCAGGGTGTAAATGCTGCGGCCGACGATCGAGCACGTCTGGCGGGGTGTCACCACGTCCGGGAGCATGCCGTGGAGGCGCTGCGTGATGATCGACGCTAGCAGCTTGTAGCTCGCGTTGAGGAGCGTGATGGGACGCCACGCGCCCGGGTCGTTGGGGTCTCCTTCCTCCTTAGGCAGAAGAACGATTCTGCCTCGGCGTAACGAATCTGGAAGGCGGTGCTCCGTGAAAAATTCCCGAAGCACGGCACAGATATAGTTGCCCAGCACGTCCCAGAAGGTTCGGTAGAATTCAGCGGGAAAACCATCCGAGCCCGGCGCGGACCCAGTTTTCATTCTTGACAGGGCAAGGAGCACCTCTTCGGGGTTGGGGGGCTCGTGCAGGTGTGCGGCTAGGTCTTCGGGAACTTGCGGGAGGTCGCACAGGAAGGGGTGCGCCAATAAGGTCGTGCGGTCCGCCGTCGATTCAGCGGTTGCCAGGGCCCGGAAGTGGGCGCTGAAACCGGAGACCGACGGTTGACCTGGTGTTGCTGGCGCGCCTGGCAGTGTTGGTACTGAAGGGACTCGTCGCTCCCGCACTTCGGTTCTGTGGGCGTAGCGAAGCACTTCGGGGTGAGCCGAGGGTCCAACCCGTCCATGGTAGGCTGTGGCTGCATTGGTACAAAGCCGTAGCTGTCGCTGGTAACGGTCGAGGAGCTGCTCCAGGTAGCCCCGCATCAGCGGAGTCCCCGCGCCGCCCCGTCGCACGATCCGAATTCGCAGTAAGGTGTCTCGGAGCTGCTCGGCGTGCCGCCGACGCAGGGCACGACCCTCCGCCACGCACGCCACCCGCCAGCTCTCTTGAAGCCGGTCAAAGGTCGACGGGTCCGGTGCCGCTCCATGGAGGGACCGGCGCAAGGCTTCCCTCAGGCAGTCGCGACTTGTTTTGTCTCTTAGCAGCCGGGTGTCGAGACGCCAGGTGCGTTGAGAACTGGCTGCGCTGCTGAAGTGGAGCTCTACGAGTACCGGACGGTGGTCGGAGATGTACGTAATGGAGGGAGGGAAGTTCATTGCGCAGCAGGCGGTGACAGAGTGGCTCAGAAACTCGGAGGTGTAGCACCTGTCCAGGTGACTGCTCGAGTCTCTCCGTTGCCAGGTATGCTCGAAAGCGGTGCCATGGAGCAGAGTCCAGCAGTCCACTAGGTCGAAGTTCTGCATCAGGCGTATCAGCTCGCCGGCGTTCCACGTGGTGCGTCCGTAGCCGGGGCCCCTGACATCGCGCCGGGAATCGACGACGCAGTTGAAGTCGCCGAGAAGCAGGCAGTTGCGAGCGTCGAGCAGATGGACGTCCAGGCTCTTGAAGAAAGCCGGGGATTGCGAGCGCTGGGCTGGAGCGTACACGCCCACAGCACGAAAGCGCGTGCCGTCCAGGGAGAAATCAAAAGCGATGTACCGCCCGTCGGGGTCAAAGCAGCACGCGCTGAGCCGGAGGAGCGAGCGGTTAAAGATGACGACGCCCACTCCCGAGCTCCGTGTGGTGGCGTATGAAAAGAAACAGTCCACCCCGTACCGCTGCTTGAAGAGGTCGACGTCGCGCTGCCTGTGGAAGTTCGTTTCTTGCAGGAACAGGAGGTCGCAACGGGCGGTTCGGGCAAACTGGAGAACCTCGATCTGTTTTGTCATGCTGCGGAAGCCCTGAACGTTCAGGGTGATGACTCGCAGGCGTGCGAAAAGAGGATGGAGGGGGGGAGGTCGTTGTTTTCACTGCTAGTCCGTGGATGTATCGGATGTGATGCATGAGCTGTCAGACAGTGCGGTGAGGTCCTTCCGCAACCGCTTGGAAGCCGCTACGGGTGCTGGAGTGGATCGTGGGGACCCTGATTCGCCGCTACTGGAAAGAACTCGCTTCCCGTCTTCGGCACCGCCATGTGGGCTGGGACTGCGGCTGCAGGTTTTTCGCAGTTCCTCGGAAGTGCCGCGGCGACGATCTCGGCCGCGCGGCAGAGCGCTGTCTTTGTCGCAGGCAACCTCGTCGATGATGAGGCGGTCGTCCGACGATGAGGCAGAGTCCTCCGTGATGTCGCTCCAGCTGGGAAGTGGGCTAGGGCGGAGTTCCGGCGTTGGCGGAGGTTCCTCCTTCACCAGTACTTCCCCAGAGCCGGGACTTGGAGGAGTGTGCGCGTGCACAGATACGGTCTCGACCGCGTTCGAAAGCGCGGCCTAGGCCGCGTCCTGTGACGCGTTCGAATCCGCGTCGGTGGCGCTTGCCAGCTGCGACTGTTGCGATGTCGGGGTGATCTCGGACGGGGTCGTCACCGGGGGCTCGGCGGGGGCAGACGTGTCGCCGGACCCTTGAGTGGCGACCGTCACCGCAGGAGGGGGAGGAGGGGTGGTAGCAGGCCTGTCTTGGGACTTCGGAGTCCGTCACTGGTTCGATGCCAGCCGAGGGACAAGAGTGAAAAGTCTTTTCTAAGGAATATTAATTTTTGCAGATGTCACGTAAACGGCTTGGTACCTTTCGCGTCGCCGGTTTCCGTACCTTTCGTGTCGCCGACGTGTTTTCGCTCAAGGACATTGAAGGTCGACTGAACAATGAGACATATAAGGCTTTCGCCTTAATAAGGAATGAAAGACGTTTACAAATCTGGGTAACGCGACCCAGAGCTCAGCCCTTGAGGAGGAGAAGGGGAGGGCACGCAGGGAAGGCTATGCCCCTCCTCCTCCTCCGTACCCTCTCCTCCTCCTTTCCTGCTCCTCCACCTCTCCACTCCTCCCCTTCTCTACTCCTCCTTCTCTCCCCCTTCCTCCACTGCTCTACTCTTCCACGTCCTCTTCTCCCCTTCTCGTCCTCCTCCCCTTCTCCTCCTCCGCACGTGACGTAAATTTTCTCGATAAATCTTTCGGAGAAATGGAATTTGGTTATAGGTGACGTGACACCAAGTCATGTATGTCATTTTGCCCGCAAAATTTAGCAGGGAAACTGAATTAGTGTTGAGGTCACGTGAAGTCAGTTTTGCCGTCAAATTTAGCGGGAAATCGAATTGCTGTTGAGGTCATGTGACGTAAATTTTCCCGCTAAATCTAGCGGAGGAACTGAATTTTTTCATAGATGACGTGACATCAAGTCATGTGACGCCATTTTCCCAGCTAAATTTAGGGGGAAACTGAGTTTGTTCATAGGTGACGTGACGTTAATTTTCCCGCTAAATTTAGCGGGCAATTTAATTGGAGCTCAGGTCACGTGACGTCAATTTTCCCGCTAACCCGGAAACGGGCGCCTAAGAGCTGCGCTCTGAAACATAAACTTGAATAATAAAACTTAAAATGAACGTATATGCGGCGAACTTCTGCCGAAAAAACATACAGTAGTAAGGACCTTACATACTTTGACGGCCAAGGAAGGACGACTGACTCAAGCGGCCATGCGAAGCTCCTTTTGTATAGCCAGCCGGCAATAGCCAGGCGGCGCCACGAGAGTGCTGCATTCAGCGCCACGAGCGGAGGCGTGTGCGTTACTGGAGCGGCCAGTCTGTCCGTCGGGCCGTGGCGAGCGGCGGCGACCCCGATTTCAGCAGTACTCGCGTGCACGTGCGCGCCGTGTCCCTGGTTCTTTTAAGTGTTTTTTTTTTTTTTTAAAGACCATCGGGAGCCTTGATAGGTCGAAGTGTTCAGAGCATATTCTAGAGTTGTCACTTGGACACCAGTTTGAGTTTTCTTCAGCCACTATATAATAATCGGCGCCCGATCGGTATGTGCGCTTCGCTCGTCTCCCAGGAAGTGCCTCGACACAAAGAGAAGGCAGCGAATCGGTTTACAGTACTACCCGGTTGCCCGTCTTCGAGAGCCGGCAGTCCGGGCCCGCCGACCCTAGTTATCGCCCTTCGTTCTGAGCTCGCAGTCGGAGTCCGTGTCCAGACCTGCGGATCGTCCTTCCCTTACGCCAGCGCTGCGTAGGCTAGCTGTTCCGGGCTATCACAGCCAGGGTCTCGCTGCGGAGCCACTTCGGGATCGTCATATATCCCAGTACCGGTATGGCCAGGGCTCACCGCTTCCGCCAGTCCTGATCCGAACTTCGCTGGTGTAATGCTCCCAGGAATCGCCATGGGCCAGACTAAAGTCCAGACCAGCCAGAACGGCTCTATCGTTCCTGCCCGGCCCCAGCCTCGTGCAGCACGCTCTTCCTCTTTCCTCGCCAGCTGGCCCCCGCTCGCGCCTCGCTCGGCCGTCCTCTCCTCCCGACGCCCACACACACTAGAATAAAATTGTGTAATTAGAACCAAACTCTGCATGCTACAGAACCGTACGCACATTGCAAAGCCTGGTGTAAAAAGGCGACAGGCAACAAAGTGTACAAGAAGGATATTTACGCTTCGCACGAGCTTTTTCTGAAGAAAAACTTTAGCATTCTGCTTTCTGCACGCTGCCAGATTTGTTACCAGACTCAGCATTAAATTTGGTTGCTGAAACAAACAAAACTTTGTGCTACGAAAATCCATTATTTGAAAACTCGCAGGTTTGGAAGGTTTTGGTTGCGACCACGCCTGCCGAACGGCATTAGGAGTGCCGGAACGGGCCGAATGGCCTTTCTCTTGAAGAACTGATCGCCCGATTCTCGACGTCACAGCGGAGCAACAATCGGCCCGATTGTTCCTATCGTATTTCCCTATGTGGCTGTAAAGCGACTCGTAATATCACTCGTATAAATATGTTATTTTTCCGAGTAATCTGCAAAAACGAGTTCGTCCGACCACTTTCCAAGCCTGTACATATATTTTCGTTCACTCCCCCCCCCCCCCCCCCCCCTAACAGTTTCTGTAAAATCCACTTACTTGATGCGTCGCACTGCAGTAATCCACTTCTGTCGCCGTGTCGCTTCCCAAAATCTCGAAGGGAAGCGGTGAAGTTTGACGCTTGAGTCACCTTCGCGACTGCGGCCGTCTTTCACGCAGCTGTAGCAACGTTTATCTTTTGGGGGAACTCTAGGAGTAGGCGAGATGTTACAGGAACCCGGTGAGGTCATAGAAACGTGAAGTTGGGACTTACTTTTACGAAACACGGTTCGAAAAAAGCTCACGCCTATCCGAAATGCAACACTCACACGTGGTTTCATGGATGCGCACGCCCGCAGCCCCCGCGACCCGCGCAGGCCTGGCCTACCCAGTCTCTTTATTTTGCAGCCGCTAGATGGCGCAACGTGTAGCGCCAAACTGCATTGCAGGTTGCCTATAGAATTTTCCGAGCTTGAACAAACAACAAGATTCTCAAGTCATCTGGAACATTCCAGTCATGCAAACAAAAGAAAGAGAAAAAGGACAAGCGCTGGCGGGGATCAAACCCCAGCCAGCGGCGGGGGAGTCGAGCACGCTGCTGACTCCGCTATTCGCACGCGGCATTACTCCCCTTTTGAAAAAAATGCATCGTTCCGCTGCAACACAAAATTCAATTGAAAACTCAAAACAAGATAAGGGCACACTACAGTCACATAAAACACATATTTTCGCTGTCCTATCGAGCATAGGTCAATACAAGTCGGACGACGTGAATCACCTTCGGGTCGCAGAGGGCGTTGTGATGTCCATGTTCCGTCGGGCAACGGCTTGCAGTTTAGGTCCCTCAGGTAGCAAATAACCTTAAGGCCGAAGCACCACTTTAACTGTTCCTCGCCGCGACGACGAATTCCAAAACATGCTTTCATTTCGGTGTCGTCGTCCCAAAATAGACGTTTTTTTTTTTCCTTTTCCGAAGTCGCTTTTATTTTGAAGTGAGTTTTGTTACGTAAATATTGGGAAAATTCTCAGTTTTATTTGTCGGGGATAGTTCAATTAGCGAAATACGTGTCCTTTCCTAACACTAAAAAAATACAAGTTTTGGGGGAGTTCAGTCTCTTTTTAAGAGACCAAAAACGTGGCGAGTTTCGATCATCTTAATGTCGATCCGCAGAAAACGAGATTGATGCGCTAGCCGATAAGGACGCCAAAGACCGAGTAACTAAGCCAGGAGCATAAACATCATGAGCCTCAGCCTGGGTTTCGTGAAGTGTCAGTGACTATAAAATGATAAAAAAATAAAAGTATTGTCGGTGGCACCAACTTACGTTTGTGCCCCTCATTTTGTGCTCGTCCATAACGTATACGAAAAAGAAACGCGCGAACAAACGTCGATGTTGTGATCGTGCTATGTCTCGCGCTGTGCACTCGACGCTTGTATACTTCGTCTCACCCTACGATGGACTAAAGGCAAAAGCTACGGACCGCCAGATCCAATCACGAGCCACTTAGAAATTGCGTGGTATTGCGCTGTGATGCTCGTATCAGTGCCCGCGTCTCGGATCACTGATGGGGACGGGCGGACAGTGGTTCGAATCGCATAGCAGTGAGTGACTCAACGATTTTAGATTGCAAAATGCCATAACGTACGGGCTGTTTGCAGTGCCGAAACTATTGAAATGATGCAGCGTTTTTGGGTTCGGAGCATTATTCGTCCACCCCTAATCAATGCTAGGCATGTCATAGTTTAGCGTGGAAGGGGATTGGACCTGGCGGCCCGTGGCTTTGGCCTTTAGTCCATGGTAGGATGAGACAAAGTATAGAATATTGCCCGGAATTTCGAAAGGGCGTTTGGACGACGACTGATGTATCGTAAATATTCTACTTCATTTTTCTTCGCTGGTTGTAGTTCCGGCGTAAGTCAATCGTCAAATATGCTTATTATATTTCGGAAGACCAGAGGAATTGTGTGACTGGCCGAGCGTTCCTAGTAAGCGGCGTTTTAAAATAAAAGCTAAAAAATGCATACGAACATCAGGTTTTTCGTATGTAATGCGTTTGCATTAAGAAATAAAGCGTATCCGATCTGCGCATTCAATCAACAAAATCTGCGCGCGTCTCTGCATTATCTGCAGTCAACCCCTTCTTCACAATCGATTTACGAATCCGGCTTAAGAGGTAATGCTAATGCAATTTTTATTAGTTCAAATAAATATTACAAGTTGCGCCGTGGACCACGGAACTTCTCAACCTACACATTTATGTTACATCTTGAGACAATCAGATTTCTGCGAACCAAATCAGAATATTGAACCCTATTAAGATGACGAAACGATAAGTTCAATAATAGAGAAATGTACTCGTCCAAAGCCTCGGTCGGACGGACGCTTATAAAACGAATGCCGATGTCTATCCGCAAAGCTTCCACAAGCATCGTCTCTGAGCTCAAACCGCATCGGAAGAAAATACAGCATTTAAGAGTAATGAACAAAAATGTTATGCACCCTCATTTCCTCTTAGCTGTGCAGTTACACATATTAATAATTGTTCTCGTGATCGCTGCGAGCAAACTATGGTCTTTCTTGTACAGTGTCAGAGCACACACTACATTTTCGCATAAGAAAGTAAACTCAACACCACACTTCACCACGAACTAAAAACATTTACGCCATTAAAGGGGAACTCCGGTTAAAACCTAAACTTTTGGGATTACGGTTTATTATCATGTCAAAACTACGAATAAACGGTTCTATGTCATTCGTTTTCCGAAAAGCTACATAGTTTTCTTGCAGACCTCGTTTAAACGAAAATCACAAAGCGAAACCGAAACCTTACTCGCGGCAAGCGACATTGGTCCTGCTCGTCAACTACTGAACATCACGAGATACGAAGACGACGCTATGTCACCAACGAAAGCGGCGGACAGCGCCTCACGCTGCCTTTTTTAGTCTCTCGCTCTCGCACTCCGCGCCTCGAAAAGTAATAACCATTATGCCAGTTGTTGACGTCCCGCGCAGTGCTGGCTGTGTCCACACAGCGGACTGCGCTGCTGCGCGCGCCGCGCGTCGCCCGCTAGATTGGGCGGATTTTGGTAACCGTGCAGCCACCCCGAATTCGTTGGCCAGTGTAATAAACTTTTAGGCGGAATTGCGTGGTAATATTGTACGTGTAGGCTTTTTAGATGACGCGACGTAGGATTGCGTTGTTTTCTCAACATGAAAGTTTGACCGGAATCGCCCTTTAAAGGGCAACTCCGGTCGAAAACAAAATCAAAATAAATGGCTGGTATCGCTTTAGAAGCACGGGATATGATCACAGCCGAAATATTACGTCAAAGTGAAGCCGCGTACTCCACGAAAACCGATTTTAAAGATGCAACCGGCTGCTCCTTAGCGGCCGTCAAGCGGGTTAGCTTTTCGTCAACGAACATTGGCGCCGGCACCCTTTTGACGTCACATCGTTGTGGAGCTGCGGTTGATTGGTTGTACCGGGTACCGCAGAACCACTGTGACATTACGTCGCGGCCGTGCGGCTGATGATCAGTGTTGCCATACCTTTAGCAAACATTTTCGGTTTTTCCGTAGACGCCCAAAATTAAACTTTGAGCCGTAATATTTATAAAACTACACACAATATCGAGAAAAACAAATATACATTTTAATTCAGGGACACTGCTTTAGCTAAAATCAGTCGTAATCCCAAATTAAAAAAAATATTGAAAGTGTTTCTTTTTAAGGGTGTAAAAAGTGATTAGGGGCCCCTCGTATCATCGTCAACTGGGATTGCGGGCCCTGCGGGCGTCAGCTCATCCGTGTTTTCCGGAGACTTACAAGTTACACCCATGGATAGAACATTTCAGCAGCCTTATTTCAAGTAAAGTGCCACCTTAATATCTGCCAAGTATGGCGCCGCTGAGTAGAACACCTTTCATTTTCCAAAGCGTGAAAAGAGTGTCCATGCATAAAAGGATGTTGCGAGGTTCTGCGGGGAAGCCACAACATACTCGCTTTTAAACAGCTTACACTCTAAAAAATGCCCGTGCGTCTGCTTTCCCGCACACCACTCGGAGAGCCAATCACCGAAACTTATGGAGGCAGATCAGCGAATGACGATGCCGAAACATATGTTTAGACCGAAAAACGCAGTCTGAGTTGTGACATTAAGCAATGCAAGCGTGACGTTTTGCATTGCTTAATGTCACAACTCAGACTGCGTTTTTTGGTCTTAACATATGTTTCGGCATCGTCATTTGCTGAGCTGCCTCCGCAAGTCGCGGTGATTGGCTCTCCGAGTGTTGTGCGGGAAAGCAGACGCACGGGCATTTTTTAGAGTGTATGGTAAGTGTGTTTGAATATCTCGACCAATGCTTGGAGATGTATTTAATGAAATCCAAAGCAGTGCCCTTTGTGCGAAATATTGACGAGAAGAAATTTATATGCATGTAACGTTCGTAATTGTGGAGGCGGTCGCCTACGAATTAGTAGCTCTTGAACTACCGAAAATACCACGCGGTGGGGAAACCAATAGAAATTAGTTTCTCATGCGTGTTTCATTAAAACTGTATTTAGTGTTTTCCTGCATGTGTCAGGTACATGTGTTGCGTGTTGTAGGTAAGCTTGCTAGTGCTAAAACAAATATATCTGGTGTACCTGCACAATATTTTATGTCCTTCACCAGCACCTTGAAAGTTTTGCTATAACACACCTAGGTCAGGTGTGGCTTAAGCTAGGTTTCGTTAGGTGAGGTTAAATCTGGTTAGGTTGTGTTAGGTTTGGTTAGGTTCGGTAAGGTTAGGTTAAGCTGGGTTGGGTTAGGTTAGGCTAGGTTGGGTTAGGCTGGGTTAGGTTGGGTTAGGTTGGGATAATTGGTTAAGTTTGGGATAGGTTGGTTTAGGCTGCTTTAGGTTGGATTATGTTAGGTAAGGCTAGATTACGTTTGGATTGGTTAGATTAGGTTGGGTTAGGCTAGGTAAATTTAATTTCGTTACGGGTAAAACCACCAAGGTCATCCAGGGTACGGAAAACTTGTCTCAGGCCTAACATTTCATGGTGTGTTAGGCGTAGAATAAGCTCGTTCGTATCTTTAACAATGTAAAATGCTTT
Organism: Ixodes persulcatus; assembly: GCA_013358835.2. Classification (NCBI taxonomy): domain Eukaryota; kingdom Metazoa; phylum Arthropoda; class Arachnida; order Ixodida; family Ixodidae; genus Ixodes; species Ixodes persulcatus. The sequence continues at coordinate 84,456 of JABSTQ010000988.1, forward strand.
TGTTGGAACTCTTCGTCTGTAGATTGTTTCGATAGGCTATCTTGATCTGCTCTACGAGGAAACAAATTCATGTTAATAAACAATTACATATCTCCCACTCGCTTTCGCCAGTACGTGTAGATTCTAATTTATTTACTAAACAGAAAGTATAAAAGGAATAGATAGGTTTCAGCGGTGAACGCTTCGTACCGTATCCTCGAACAATGAGCACGAATAATGCTTCGCTACCACAGGTCAGTATTGTCACGCTCCGCTGCTGTATAGAATGATTCATACCATAAAAAAGCGCACACGAGGCCAAGCGTCAAGCTGCAATGATGCTGTCCATGCAGATAGGGCTCCGATTTCGACAATACAGCGGGGCCGTAAAAGTGACCCCCAAATATTTCCTTCCGCGGCATGTGTCAACACCGAGTGCCAAACAAGATTCCTATGCGTCTACCCAATTTCCGGCGTAATGTATGTGAGCCATCGCCTATTTCAAGGCGTCTCCATTTGCTGGACGCACGAAAATTTCTCAGATATTCTTGTCGACGCCGAGGACGTTGTGTCAATAGGTCTCAGTTCTGAACTCAGACCCAGAATATCGCACGCCCCAAATGTCCTGTAAACTATCCATTCTCCTCACGTTGCTACGCGCTGTTTCAGGCGGTCGTTTCTATTCATCGAAACTTGCAAATACGTCGTTTGCCGGAATTGTGCGAGATACGGTTGTGGCTTAAACGAGACTACGTGTTCGGCATTTCAATTTTAGTTACACGGGGTGAGCCTTGCATAAATGTTTTGCATTTTGGAGGAACTAAACAAAAACTAACTCAAAGCAGTTCAGTTTGTCATGCTACCGAAAAATGTTCGAAGCTCACTGTTTTGTCTGGTTTCGGTTTGGATCGCACAGTATACTGCAGGCTCGATAAAGGGGGGGGGAGGGGATCGCGCTTCGACCTTCATTTAATTGACATTTATTAAAAGAAAAAAAACTTTTTTTTTTATTTTTTATTACTTGGCTTGAACCTGTTATACCTCGTGTGTTACAGGTTGGAGAGACCTTTATTTTTCAATATTGTTTTGACTCTCCACTTAGAATTCTGCCAAAGCTGATGGTAAAAAAGACAAAAAAAAAAAACAATATAAACGGAATTGGAAAAACTCGGAGGAAACATAAGTGTCGCGGTAAGAGGCTCTTAGCTTAATGTAGCTCAACACTAGGTTCTGTAGAAGACTGCTTTTTAAAACACACGCTAAGCGAGGAAATAGCGGTGTCTATAGCGTCTCAAGTCACAAGTGTCCCCCGCCCGCACGGCCCTTCGAGAAACAGTAATTTGTTTTCCCCCCATACAATAGTGAGTACTATGCCTACAAAGCCAACCAACATGACTGAAAAAAATAGTGAACATTATTTGGTTACTGGTACAGCGGGACCTCCAAGACGGAATATTCCCTCCCACCTGTCGTTGGCACAACTAACTAGAGTCAGAGAGATGTTAAGAAACGCGGGGAGGGGCTTACGCTCCCTCTTCTTGCCTCCAGGTTTGTTCAATTCTTTTCTTATTAGTCAATCCCACAATGCGATTGGTTGCGTAGAGCTAATATTGCACTCGGAAATTCGTCACACCCTGGCTTCCTTAAACCGTCAGCGACTATTCGGGGAAAAACCATAATCGGCGTGCCGACGGCGTTGGGGAGCAGTGATAACTGAAACAGGAGTGAGGGTGCAGGTGAGCCGGTGAATACTTGTCGTGACAGACCAATCTAATAAAAAATCCAGTGAGTGTTCTTTACCGCAAACTCAAAGCACGCGAGGGAGCCAATTGGCGACGTGCGCGATCGAAAGCGTCGCTGTGGTCGGTCTTCTACGATTGGCCGAATGGTGACTTTGCCGTCAGCAAAGAATTTCTTACTGATCGGAAATGTGAGTAATGTAAGAACTTCAATTTTGACGGTGTTGGCAGTGCTATACTCGGCGACAACTTTTCTTGGCAATGAAGGGAATGCTAGGGGGGGCGGAGCTCCTGCACATGTATCACTCCGCCAAGCATCCGGGCTTTTATTACGTCAGTTTTGGTTTCGTTTTCAGTTTTGGTTTCGTTGTCGGCATTCAATGCAAGCACTCTATACAGCTCGTTAGTGTCTATGAAACCGTTTCCAGTGGACATACCCGGGCTCGGAGCAGATGCCATCTGTTAAGGAAGAGATCCCGGGCACGTCCTTTTCGATGGTGTCGGTTCATCGTTCCCTCTCGTGCCGTTCATGATCTCGTGGTTCTGTGCTCCTCTACCTCCTTTTCCTCTTGTTACCTACTACCAGATCTGTAGTAACTAAAAACTAATTTCATTTTTATATTTTTATTGTTCAAGATTCATAGTGATGTGACAGTTATTATTCAAATGACGAATATTAAGATTATAATTTACGTTACAACCAAAACGCAATTTAGACCCGGGGACTGTGTTTAGCTGCGTAAGAAGACAGCGTGCTTCGGCTCTGTAGCTTTGGCAGCATTGCCAAGAAAAGTTGTCGCCGAGTATAGTTTCAGAGCGCTATGATTTCAAGCTTCCACCATGCTCATTACAAGCACCATCGAAATTGTTGTTCACAGGGTAATGACGTCACGAGATGGAACCATATAAGGGCGCCACCAAAACATCTCGCCGCTAATAAATTCTTCCCACAAAAGTCGGCGCCATCGGCTGTCCGCCATTGCTTGATCAGGTAATCTGAGCGTTTATTGGTCACGAGAGCTGTGTCGGCCTTTGGCGAGGACTCGCATCCAAGCACGCGCTAAGTGTCCAATCAATGGCGCCCGCCAATGTAGCTCGATGGACTTGCGAAGTGGGTCTATTAGCCGCGAGATGTTTTTGGTGGCGCCCTCCTATGGTGTCCTTTCGTGACGTCACCACCTCGCGAACAACAAGTTCGATGGTGTTTGTAACTAGCATGGCGGAAGCTCGAAACCATTCCGCTCTCAAAGCAACACTGCCAACACCGTCAAGATTAAAGTTCTTACATTCCTCTTATTTCCCTCGATGGGAAATCCTTTGCTGACGTCACAGTCAGCATTGGGCCAATCGTGACAGGCGGTCCAGAGCGACGCTTTTGATCGCGCACGTCGCCAACTGCTGCAATCTACGGAGGGAGCGCGTCGAATGGCGAGTCTAAAAATGAGTTCAGACCTAAAGAAAAAGAACTGTCTAGGCTGTGGCGCTGAGCATGACGTATCGCGTGCTTAAAGGGACACTGACACCACACCCCGTTTTTAATATTTTTTTTTTTTTTGCCAGGCGATTTAATATGGTTTTAGAGGACGACGCAATTAGTATATTGCTACAGCGTCACTTATATTTTAATAAAGTAAAAAAAAATGGAACTGCTTGAAACCGAAACTAAAACTAGACTGGGGAGGAAGAAGAAATGTAGAGGAGGAGAGAGTTGCCGGAAGTCACGTGGTTACACCCGAACATGTTCGCGTTTTTTTTTTCTTTTCTTCTTCGTTTGATCCGGTTGTTGCTAAGCAAAGAAAAAACAGAACCGGAAATGTCAAGCACTTAATGCTTGACGTATGCGCGTGTTTCCAGCTCTTAATAGAGCGATGTCTTCAGCCAGGAGAAGGGGCAACGACTCCGCGACGTCTTCCTGCGAATCAACCTGGTGGTAGGGCGTGTCGTACGGAATAAATTTTAATTGTTTTGATCGGTGAAAGATTTCTCTTTCGAAGCTAGACACATTCGCCGGTACTGCGAAAAACGGTTCTGAAGTAGAGGTCTCCCTTCCGACGTCCGCTGTCATTGCTTTGTCCGCTTTGTTCAGCCGTCGAGTCCGGGACTCCCGCGATATGATGCCATGTTGAGAATTACGCAGAGAATGCACAAAGTGCTTCCGGTTCTCTGTGCAAGTTGTTTTTTTTTTTTTTTAATCAAGGCATTGGCAGGTTTTTAGAAGCCACAAAAAAGGCTATCATTTTTTTTAAATATTGAGTGTGTGCCTTTGAAGTCTCACGACTGATTATATTTGGTGGTCGTGTCTAAACGATAGAGAACGATATGTGACCACTGAGAAAAGAGTGAGCGGGACTCAAGCCGGCCTGTTCTCGATCGGCGGTTTTCGGGCGGAAAGAAAACAAATTTCGAGCCGCAAATTGTGTTCTGTGTGATTTGGCTCTCATTTGTTATGTCATAGCCTTCTCTATATTGACAAAGCCTGGCAGATCACCACGAGACGCGGCCGCCGAAATTGAAAAGGTAGAGCGGCAGACAACAGATGAGAGGAGAGCTAGGTGACGGGCGCCCCGCTGCGGCGAGACGTCGAAACACACTTTTCCCGAGCGATGGAATGACCGCTCGTGCTCCCCGAGTTCCTCGTGCTACCGCTTTTTTTCTCGTCGGGTTTGAAAACCATGTTTTGGGGTCCTCGCCGCTGCAAACACTGTGCCCTGACGACCAGGTTCCCCGAGAAACGCTCTGTGCTACCATATCCTCGCGCTCCAAATCTGCTACTGGGCACTCTATGGCTCCGTCGTCGTACTGCCAGGCTTTGTGAGCTTACAGGAGGCTATGGTCATGTAAGAATAAAAACCTTGGAGATGATGAATATCCTGTCAGTATTTCTTAAGCTAGGAGGGTTTCTGAAAAAAAAAAAAAAACTATTAATAGGTGAATTCTAGACTATTTTTATCCCGTGAATCTGAATATCACGTTCATATTCCCCAAAGATGTAACTAAACGCGTGAAAACATAAAGAAACCATCGACCAGTCGTTACGTCATAAAAAAAATCTTTCGACCGGCAAGCGCTGTCGCTCGTGTGGGCAGCGCGTGCAATTGAAAGCTTGCCAGGTATATTCCCCCGCACTGACACCAGTGGTGACGTCTTTTTCTGACCTTTTCGAGAATAGCAAGAGTGCGCGTGCGATTTGATAGGCGCCGAAAATAGCAAAAGTGCGTGATTTGGTAGGCACTGAAGATGCGCGAGAGCGGGGATTCCGGAAATTCCTTTGATGACGTAACGCTCCGGGAAGGTGGGGATTCAGCGGTGCTTTGAAACTGCTCTTCTGCAACCTCCGTGCACAAACTTGAAAAATAATCTCGATATTCGTACTCCTGGGGGCCCAATGAAGACGATTTAAGCGTTTTTACTCAAATAAAGAACAGCTTCAGTTTCCGACTATGAAACGATTTTTCAACTTCTTCCTTCTCAACACAAAAGCGAAATGAGAAATCACGGGCTCGTGATCTGCTTGGTCCCCGCATGCGATGACTCCAAGCTTCCACCGTGCTTTATAGGCACACCATGGAACTTGTCATTCTCAAGTGAGGATAAGTGCCGTCACGGCACTCACTGGTCACGAAGGCCAATTCAAATATTCGTCGGCGTATTGACTGTTGACGAGCGCATACATCCAAGAGTGACGCAGTGCTGGTGTCCGATGCGTGAGCTGAATTCGGCTGACGTGCTTGGGCACCCCGGATGCATCCCAGTGAAAAGGCGGAGAACTTTCGAAAAAAAGGAGGTACGAAATACTCGGCTATGTTTTCCAAGTTTCGTATAGAAAAGCAGACTTTTGGCTTTCTGCCCTCGTGTTCGAGTTTTCGTTTGTACCACTCAACGATATGCAAATAGTAAAACCTCAGCCTAAAGTCATTTACGCCAGTCATAAATTTATTTCATGGTCCCTTTAAGTAATGCTCGCAGCGCAAACTGTTTCTTCTAGGTGTCAAGGTAATATCAGCGTCGGCCTTCGCACTGCTGCCTCCGTAAGCTGCTGCGATTTACCCTCTTAAATGTACTGCGGGAAAGTAGGCGTTCCGAAAATATTTTCGAATGTACCCGAGACAGGGAAAGAAAAGAAAGACAAGTAAAAAGAGGCACGACACATGGATACATGCGGGAGGTACTCAGATTATAGAAACATTTAAAACAAAAAATAACGTAAAGAGACTTCGCTCCTTCGGTCGTGGTCACTAGCGATGACAAAGCGGAGCTCAATAGTGAAACTTTTACTTTTCTGTTCAAAAACGTCCCATCAGGACTCTTGCGAAAAAGTATCCCCAACAAAAAAATTAAAAGCACCTAGACAAATGAGTTTTCTCGCGTATATATATATATATCTTTTGTTGTGCGGGGCAAGGATCAGTTTTAACAAAGGAAAGCTTTTTGTGGCGGGGAGCAGTATTAACAAAGGGAGGCTGTTTACCTTTTCAGATAATGTCCTAACCCACCCCCGCTGATTGAAAACGGAAACACGGAACACTTCTTAGTACCGGCTTTTCTGGCATCTTGTCGTGTATATATATATATATATATATACATTTGTTTTATCAGAACGCCGTGTGTACCCCGACTGTTTACCTTTCTCGAAATGTAGCGTTCTTTGCTGACTCGATACTAAACTTGGGCTCGAGGCATCGGTCTCTAGAGACATAGTACACGCGCAGGTGCAGTTATAAAGTGATTCAGAGAAGCAACTCACTACCGAACAGAAACGGGAGACTGTAGCAGCGGCAGCACTGCAGCAGGCGACCTTTCGATGGACACGATGTACCTTTGACAGGAAAGCTCACTACAAATCGCTTCTAAGCACATTTGTAAACGTGCTTTTAATTTTTTTTTTTTATGTTTTGCGCTCTTTTTTTACTATACGTCTCTGCTGCGTGGTCTGTTTTTTTTATGAATAGAGAGCTCTCGCTTAGGGTTCTTTCAGTGTCGGTTCCGCGATTTCTTCGCTTCACCGTTGATAACAGAACGGAGTATTGTTTTTGTCGTTTGTTTTTCATTTTGTTAACACTTGTTTTGGGAGTCGCGTACGAGAGCTGACTCTCTGCGGAGCATTTGGTCTCGGTGCCTGACAGAGCGATAAAAATGAATCCCTTTGTTGTCAGCGAAAACGAGTTTTCGGGGTTGGGGCTGGGAAGTATAGTAAACCTTCCGCCGATCCTTTTTTCGCGGAATTCGAAGCCGCTTTTGTTGAAGGCGGTCACGGCGGTCCCGATCGAATTTTAGGAACGCAATTTTAAGATTAGGGGAGTCGGGGAAACCAAGCCCTCTTTTAGCGAAATCGTTATAAAGATTGCTGTAGCGCTGTTCCGGCTCTGTCGTCCCAGCTTTGCCTCGTGAGCACGACGAAAATGTTTTTGTGCACATACGGCTTTAATATTTTTAAGTTGACAGTGTGCCGATCTACTCGAAACATAGGGAAAGCTCTCGATCGGTCTGAGCAGCCAGAAAAGTGCAGCTAAACAAATATTTTTTGCACCGAAAAAAACAAAACAAAAAAAGAACAGTTTTTTAATATTTTTTGACACAAAAATCAGTTTCAAATAGTTACGGAAAGGAAACCTTATATTGAAATTCTCAATCCCTCCGGACACTAAAATAGAAAGAAACTGAAGAAATACGCTTAGCACTTTAAAGATTATTGAAGTCAATTTTTCTTCTAATAGATGCGTCATGAGGAGTACATTTTAAAGCTGCATATCTTGCGAAAGCAACAAGGAAAAGGCAGTCGAAGAATATATATGATAAATATTTTTTACGAATTTACTCGTCAAACTTACAGTACAAGATAATACGTACTTGGATGGATACAGCACTGCGAGGCACTTGATGCGCCAGGAACACCTATAATTCCGTCTTCATAGTAAGTTGAAGCTGTCATGGTTACAAAAAAGAGAAGCGTCCAAGGCCTTTGCAACAGAAATATGCTACGAATAACGCTTCTTGTTTGCTGCATTTTTATGAAAAGTCACACATTAAAAAAAAAATATAGATTTTTGGTGATATTGTGATGCTGCACCTCAAGGACATCCGACAGTGCACATGTGTGTAAACCCGATCTCTGACGATGAACAATTTCCGTCGCTACTGCAATGCGTGCAGACATGCTCGATGCAGCCGAGCAGGCAACATATCAGTTAAAACGTATAATTGAATCATTTTATAGTTGCGGTGATTGCCTCGTCATTTATAAGCCTGCAGGGAAGCACGCAAATCGTTTGTAGAATGTTTTCTTCATTTTTTTTTTTTAACAACAAAAACTTAAATCTACGTTGAAAATAAAAGATGGCATCGCGCATTAAACAGTATATCGCACATAACACTACATTTTGGAATTTATATAAATAAATAGCAAGCACGTTATCCTCCGGAGGACGCGTGGAAGCAATTGCTGTGCCTGACGGAGGGACGTTTCATCGAATGACCTTTCCGAATAAACGTTTCGACCCTCAGGCGATCACAGCGTTGTCACATCGAGCACAAAACGTCTTGTGCTACCGGTATGTTGAGTGGCACATTCCGAGTCTCATTATAATTTTTAACGTCGAAGTGTTTAAAGGTCCTTTATCGCATAGCTCTACCTCTCTCTTGGTGTCCGCTGTCGAACCGTTTTCACACGGACATCGTTGATAGTGTGATGACGGAACACATATCCACGACACGCTTAATAATTTCCAGCGGAGACTCAAGTCGTGGACGAAACAAACCTATTTCTTCGCAAGCAGTGATAGAGTGCAGGCGACCTGGTAATGAATCGACATCTTGTATACCCCATGATAGGGATCAATAAAAAACAAAAACAAAAAAAAAAGGAACGAAGACAACACAATCTTAAAGTTGTTGTCTTTGTTCATTTTCTTATTGCTCCCCAACTCAGGATTTACAAGATGTCTATTTTTTTCGGCCGCATTCAACGTTACTAGAACCCTCAGTTGGGAAACTCACCGTTGAAACCTGGGCCGCTGGCGTCCACCGAGACCAAGCTAAATAGGAACAAACAGCGCCACTCTGTATCATTTGTCCTCAATGTGGTCACCTTGAGCTTTTAGAAAGCATGGTTCTGCGTAAAAACCAACGGAAAAAAACTCTTTTTGTAGTAACGTTTATTGGAGTTTAGTACAAAATGATGGGCGCGTGTAGTTTTCTAAAATATTTAGTTTGCAAGTTTTGCAGTACAATTAATATTGTTTTTATACAACCGTGCCTCAGCGGTGATTTCAGGTAGCGCGTCCCGAGCTAGGCGCATATTAACCTCGATAGTATTCCGCGGCGCGTCCGCTTGGGAGTCGGGGGGTGCACCCCCTGAAGTCCCTTCCACAGTATCTGTTTTGGCTCCAAAATGGCCGATTAAAACCAAAATGGAAGTCACGTGCAGTTCCTTGAGTGGCCGCTGCGGGACAAATGGCGGCGTTGGGATCGCCATTAGCTCGGTTCTGGAGGACAAGTCGGTGCCACTTTTTCAGAGCGGTCTTTATGGCAGTTTCCCAACTGAGAGGTTTAGTAACGTTGGCCACATTGAACCGCCGAGCAGCCTCGCTCCGCAGAATGCACCGATAGCCTCTGTGGCCGTTTTACTTTGGCCCGAGCGCAGCCGACGCTACGATCCAAAAGAACCAATCAAGCAACGCCAAAAGAGCATCGTCATCGCATTCGCCGTTTTTGTGAGCTTGCTATTACTGACTAAACCAATCGCGGACAAACAAAAAAGCGCCGGATCGCGGTGCACTTCCTGTGCGTTATTGGTCGGTCTCGCCGCTGATAGCAAAGGCACAAGACCACGAGCGCCGTGACTTTTACTTGATCGGCTTTATCAGGTCGTAGCGTCAGCCGCGGAGGTCGGGCTTAAGATGAAACGAATTAGGGACGTGTGCAAGAACAAATAGCTGCACTCTAAGAAATGCCCGAGCAATGGCGTACCAACTTGTTTTTGTGTGGGAAGGCAAACCAGACCCCCCCCCGGGACCGGGTGGCGGTACCTTTGGTATCCCTTGGGCGCCACCGGACAGTGTTTGCCCTGCCCAGTGGCGGCTGTTTCAAGGGGGGGGGGGGGGGGGGGGGGGGGGGGTGAAAAACACATGCCTTGCCCCCCCACTCTGAGAACTGCACTCTAAAAAGGTTTGTGCGTCTACTTCCACACACAACACTCAGAGAGTCAATCACCGCAACTTACGGACGCAGCTCAGCAAATGACAATGCCGAAACATGTTTAGACCAAAAAACGCAGTCTGAGTTTTGACACTAAGCAATGCAAAACGTCACACTTGCATTGCTTAATGTAACAACTCAGACTGCGTTTTTTGGTCTAAACATATGTTTCGGCATTGTCACTCGCTGAGCTGCCTCCGTAAGTTGCGGTGATTGACTCTCCGAGTGTTGTGCGGGAAAGCAGACGCACGGGCTTTTTTTAGAGTGTGTGGGGGGGGGGGGGGGCAAGCGCCCCCCTTGCCCCCCCCCCCCCCCCCCCGGTTGGTACGCCCATGTGCGTGAGCGTCTACTTACCCGCAAAACAGTCGAAGAGCCAATCTCTGCGATCTGCGAAACGAACACAGGGAATGATAAGGCGGAATATCTATTTAGACCTCAAAATTAAGGCCGCGCTGTGGCATTGCGCAATGCAAGCATAACGCTTTGCATTGCGTAATGCCACAGCGCAGGAATCATTTTTAGCTCTAAACGGATGTTCCGCCTCATCATTCGCTGAACTGATTTCCTCGATCGCAATGATTGGCTCTTTGAGTGTTTTGCGGTTAAGTAGACGCGCAGGCATTTCTTAGAGTGTGGAACCAATAAATTAATTAGACGTAGAAGAACGAAAACTCCGCTGAAAGAAATCCAGTGCATCTATTTCCCAGCAAAAGACTTGAGAGGAGCAATCGTTGCAATGTACAGCGAACCCCATGTCAGAACTTTTAGGCCTCAACATAATGTGAACATCCTCATTTGCCAACCTCCCTCGGTGGATTGCAACGAGTGGCTCTTACGAGTCCTTTGCGTGAAACTGGACGCAGCGAAATTTACTGTAAAGGCTTGTGTCTCAGTTGCCATCAGACTTTCTCAAAGTTTCCAAGCGTACACCTTATCTTAAATTATGCAGTGCACAAGGCGCGACAGAGCTGCGGTCCCGCAAGGAAACCGCGTTGTATTTTGCAGCCTGCACGCCCAGTTCCACGCGTCAGTGAGACCGGGTATTGATCGTTCTTTGCTTTGCATCCGGTTAGAGCCTCGTCTTTCGCTTGCGCTGCTTGACGGTCCGTGATGAGCAAGCACTACTGCCAAGGCTCCTCGATGCGAAAGTTGCGACAAGTGCACTTCAGCTTTCCCTACTTCGTTTTATATTTCCACCTTTTTGTGTGTGTGTGTGTGTGTGCGTGGACGTTGTTATTTTGTCGCCCGAACTAATTAGTCAGGGTGCAAAGTAAAAATAACGGTCAGATTGCCCCAGGCAAGTTCAAAGTAGAAAGAGCGAAAGGTTGAGGTAAAGGGTAAAGAAGAAAAATGTGACATTCGGTGTATTCGAGGCTCGCTAAGAAGCATTCTTAACCCTGTGCCGCTTCCGTACTATAGTCAGCATACTATAAAAGCACGCGAAAGTTAACTTCGGATGAAGAAAAAAAAAGATTTTTAAACAGTCTGCACTCGTGGCATACTCCGTGTTCCTTGCGTACAGTGCTTTTTTTTAAGGGCGCCGCCATCTTGGAAATTGCGGTGCCGACTAGGGGTGTCGCGAAAGGCCCGAGGTTCGAGTTCGACCAGGTTCAACTTTTTCGAACTTTTGGTGGAAAATTCGACGAACCTTGTCTTGAGGCTCGACTCGTGTGCGCATGCGCGACAGGCTGGCCAGTTGGCTTCGGATTGGATGGTGATGGCTAAGGGATGAATTAAAGGCAGCGCTGATTGGTTATTTCAGTTAATACAGTACAACAACATTAAGTTATTAACTTCTTCAGTGATTAGACGTGGTTTCTTTTAATTGCACCCGTTTATAAAATAAAATAACCCTTTGCATATAAAAAGATTCTCCAAACGTAGACATGCTTGTATCAAGGTCTGGGCACACTGTTCACGAAGTCGAACCGGTCGAATCTGGGGAAAAGGTCGAAGGTTCGTCGAACCGGTTCGACCCAGTCGAACCCCGAAAGTTCGACCTAAAAATCTGGTTCGACAAAAGTTCGCGACACCCCTAGTGCCGACGACGCCGTCTTGCAGCTTAAAGCTGGAAAGGGGAGGATCACGTGTCACTTCAGGTGATGTCCCGCCTGACGTCACGAGGGTAAAGTTTCCCCCCTAAATTTGGCGGGGGAAATGCTTTCACTAATTTTGCGGAGAAATTTTCCCTCTAAATTTAGCAGAAAATTTCTCCCGCCAAATTTAGCGGAAAATGTTGCAATAGACGTCACACATAACGTAACGTGTGACGTCATTATGGAAAACGTCTCATAATGCAACGCGCGGTTGCGCTGACGGCGACGGCGACGCCGCTCAAGCCGGAACCAGGCGCCTAAGAGCTGCGCTCTAAAACAAAATTATTGTATAGTCTGTGTTTGTAGACAGCCCGCACCACGTGAAATTCCAACTTTAAAACTACTTGTGTAGTCCTCGGACTATAAAGTACAGAGAATAGGGTAAGGTAAAAGTGCGTATATGAGTATGGGTACTAATACCCGTGCCACACGGACAACTCGAATGCCATTTACAACGAATGACATTCGCCCCAAATGTCATTCGACTGGTGCTTCTGGGCCTGCACGAATGGTGTTCTCTGCGAATGCCATTCGTGCAGGCCGTGTAGCACCAGTCGAATGATATTTGGGGCGAATGTCATTCGTTGTAAATGGCATTGGAGTTGCCCGTGTTGCACGGGTATAACTTTTACGTACACTCTAAAAAATGCCAACGCGTCTACTTACGAGCAAAACACTCAATGAGCCAATCTCTGCGATCTACGAAATCAGCTCAGCGAATGATGCGGCGCGGAATATCCGTTTAGACCTAAAAATAAAGTCTGCGCTGTGGCATCACGCGATGCAAACCGTTATGCTTGCATGGTGTAATGCCTTAGCACAGACTTAATTTTGAGGTCTAAACTCTCCCACCTTGCTCGCGGATACCACGCGAAAAAAACAAACAACAAAAGCATCAAAGCTGAATTTAGAACTTATCTATTTTGTTGCTTTTTTTAGTCCTCTCGGTCGCTTTTTGCCACACATCGACAGACGCTGACAGACGCTTGTATTGGACCGTCGCTCGCGCATGGTGGAACGCTAGAACGCCGTTTCTATGGTGGAGTACTACGAGCGCTGTAAAATGTTTTAGTCGGTAGCGGAATAGCATACGGACGAAGGCGGAAACGAACGCCGACGGGCAGCGTTCATGTCCGTGTCCCATGGCCGACGACGATATATATAGATTGTGGCGAAATAGGAGACGATGCCGGAGGCTGCCGCGCGTCCGGTTGCACAACTAGCAGCTCTTGTCAGACGACAAACTATACGCGGGGTGTCACCAAAGGGAGACACTAGGCTTGTTGCCGTTTTCTGTCGAGCAGCCAAGCCAATTCAGTAGTAATAAGAGGAGGCAACTGCTTTCTGGGCGGGTCTTTAAGCGGGCCGTGACATTCACCTAAATTGCCTCTAGCGGCGTGAATTTTGCGCGAATTTTTTTTTTTTTTCGTCTCGTGGAAAAATTACGGTAAACGTAAGTGTACATTTATGCGGACACATGGATGCGACCGCAGCGCGTCGAATCCAGATAGGACAATGTTATTGGGTAGAAGGGCAAGAAGCAGAGAGGCTGAGCGCGTGTAATCGGTTCCCTCTCAGTTCAATGCTCTAATTTTCCTTCATGTAAACGGGACAATAGATGCTCGATGCAGCCTAAACAGTGCCTCCAGAGTATTGCACGCGTCGTGCAACTATGGTGCAACCTAGTATTGATCCACCTGGAACTACGGCAACGCGAAATGCGGTGGTTTCCTTTGGTACACGTGCCGCAGAAAAGCCCGTGGGAGGCGACAAATTTGCATCACACTCCGTCGCAAAAGTTCAGACGTCAAGTCCTTTCTTTGTTCCTTTTATGTCCATCTCTTTGTTTTGTTTTAAAGTGAAAGGGGTCGTAGAGTACTAAGCTTGCTGCCGTTCACGCTCGCGTATGTAGGCGAAGAATGCCGAATGTGTGTGTGTGTTTGTGCTTCGGCCGGCAGGGAATAAAGAGGGTCGAGAGAGCGGCACATTCGCCTCCACGGGACACACTGCAGTCTGGGACTGCATAAAGATGCTCAGATTATTCAGCACTGATTTCTGCTGCATGCCTTCAACGTGCTCCGTCCGACTTGCCCGCGTATACAGAGGGACGGAAACGACGGCTGCAGCAGCGATAGTTTAAAATGCTCGTTTCATTTCTATCCCGTTTCCTTTTTTTTTACTTCTTGATCGTTCCGCGCACACCGATAGAACATAAACTGCAAAAAGTGATAGAAACAGATAGAGGAGTAAAAATAGGTTCAAGAAAAAAGAAAACAGGACAGGCCTCTCGAGATAGGCGTCGGAAGCGAGAGCAAGCGGCAAATCCCTGGCGGATTTAGACATTTTGCGAAAGCTTTAAAAGGCACACGCCCTTTGACGGGAAGCATTACTTTTGTCGCTGTCATCGCGTGCGCGTTGGAGACGGGACTCGCCCTGCATACGAACGAGGCGGCGGTGCCACGGGTCCGTTTTTGGTGTCCGCCCGGCTTCCTGCGTTTCTTTCCGTGGTACGAATCGAGCGGGTCGACGGCGTCGGTGGAAAGGCTTTCGCGGACGTTGTCGCCGAATCTTGAAGAGAGAAGGTCCACCTCGATGACAAACCTCGAAATGTTGATGTTGTCCTTTTTTTTTCTTCCCCTTGTCTTTTCGGGATTTTACGTTCAGATTTAAAGAGGACATTCACCGAAAACCTCGTCGGTCTAACAACTGCGTCTGTATATCAAACAAAACCTGATTGAGTCGTACGTTCGGCGACTTAGGACTCCGTGTCTATTTGTCACTTCAAAATTCCTATACAGTCAAACGGCTGTATAACGAAGCGTGTGGAACCGCGATAATTCTTCGTTATACACGTCACTTCGTTATATCCGTCGCGCACTTTAATGACCCAAATAAAGCGGATGTACAGGCTATTAAAGCGTTGTACAGGCTATTTCGTAGTAGAAGCGTTCGTTGTAGCGGCGTTTGACTGTATAGTCAACTTTCCCGCCGAGCACTTGGGAGGGCCACTCGCTGGAGTCTACAAAGGAAGCTCTGCGAGGGACTCGGCTGATAAAATGTTAGTGCCTAAAACAAGATCAGTAAGCACTGTGCCATTGATCATGAAGAGACCTCATACTGAATGCCTCAGCGCATGCCGCTTTTTCTTTTTAAGTGTAAACGTATAGAGCATCGTCATTCGTAGATTGCAGTGATTGGCGGGGAAGTCGACGCTCGCAGGCTAGGATTCGAAATACAGTCAAACGCCGCTACAACGAACGCTTCTACTACGAAATAGCCTGTACAACGCTTTAATAGCCTGTACAGATCGCGACACTGTTAGCGCGAACAAGCGATCGCCAGTTTTCTGTGTTTTTCTCTAAAACCGAAAGGCTGTCATCACAAATATATTTGTTATAGAAAGAGCTCATCTAGGGCTATAATATAAGGGGTAAAATTGTATGCCCGCTAACACTCGTTCCTCATAAAATGCGAAAAAGCGCCGATGTCGTGTTCGCGCTAACAGTGTCGCGATGTGTACATCCGCTTTATTTGGGTCATTAAAGTGCGCGACGGATATAACGCAGTGACGTGTATAACGAAGAATTATCGCGCTCCCACACGCTTCGTTATACAGGCGTTTGACTCTATAAATAAAATATTTAGATTTCTTTCCTTAACCGAATTGAGGTTTGCAAAATTGAAAGCTTTGGCAACGCAGCGTTTCTTTCATAAGTGCCACCCTGAGCGATATCAAGACTGCTCGCACAACATCGTGTGTTCAATTGTTTTTGAGGTTAGCCAGAGCTCCACGGATGAGCACTCGCTAGGAATCGCGACTTAGTAGTGTACGCTGGTCACAAAGCTGAGCAATTTCGCTAGTATAATCGGGTTACACTAAACGTACATTACATACCACCCCCTCATTCGGCGCTTTCATTCGATGTTACCCCTCCTGCTAATGTCAACAACCCTACGGCGCTTGTGACAGAAGAAAGCCACTTCCACGGATCTGCTTAAAAAAACATTACGGCTTTTTACGTGTCAAGAAAAGCACGACAAGCTCTTCCGCAAAATACACTTTCCACTTTGATAGAGCGAACGCCGAAGAGGTGGCGAGTTGCAGGGAAGCGCAGTATTTCAAGCACAAATGTTTCAATTATGTATTTAACATACCGCGAGTGCATCACCCACATACTGTGGGGAAAGCATTTGTTAACTCTATTTAAATACTTAAGATCTAGTATTTTAAATATAGCCCCAAACAGAATTTCCGGTATTGCTCTTAACAATCGAATGTGGGCACTCTACGCGATGGGACGCGTATGAAAATAGCATAATACGTGCTGCGACTGGCGCGGAATAAAAATTGAAGCAAAAAGGAAAAGTAAAACGGGGAATTAATTTTATGAGTACTATTATTTCCCTTTTAATTGGCTGATTGATTTTTTTTTTTTAACACGACGAATTAACGACGTTTTGCTTGAAATTTATTTATGCATCAACTCAGCCTTTTAAATAATTCGTAAAATGAATAAATACCTTATGTTGTATCCGCCTATAAAGGTATCACAAACTCATTTTATTTTTAACGCTGCAACATTCTTTGTAAGCATTCGATTCCTTGTATATATAAACTGAACTCGTTATTTGGGCATGTTTATATTTTCATTTAGGGTTAAATTTAAGTTTGAGATATCAGTTTTTAAAAACAAAATGTATTTAAAACAAAAACTGCAACGAGCGAGCATACGCTCGTTTTATTTGTATCTAGTATATAAGTACTTTTCTTGAAAATGTTAATAAATGTGTAATTAATTACGTTTTTGAAGAAGTATTTTGTATTCGTATTAACATCTGTTTAAATATTTTTCTCGTGTCTCCTGTTCGTCTTCTTTTCAGCCTTCGCTCTGTTCAAATGGAAAGGGAGGAGGGCTTTCTGGGAGGAGCTTCTCCGGCCTTTGTTAACCTGCAACCAAATATGGGCTTAGACATTCTCTTTGCGCATTCTTCAAAGAAGCTTCTGAACCTTAGTCGGACCGGCTTTCGTTTGAAAATCTCATCGCCTCTCTTTGTCTTTATCTTCAGGATGCTGCTTTTTTTTCTCTCTTCGTCGCTTCATTCAATCATCCGAAAATATGATCCGTGCGCTTCTTTAGCTTTGTAACCCTTTCCCATAGCGAAAAAGAGAAAACAAAAACAACCTTTCACTCGATATGTTTGCTAAAACAAAAGAAGGTGTAATCGGTTAATTTGTATTGTGTTAGTAAAAGCTTGGCGGTGTTTCTTTTTATATTTTACTTACGTGCACAATTTATCTGAATAAGAGAACACGTTATTCCAATTTTAGGGAATATTTGTCTTTTGTTAAATTATTTACAACTATCGGGCTTGCGGGATAAGTTCCTGTTAAACACGCATGAATAACATAATGTTCTTTATAAAAGAACTTGTGCCGTATTTTCACTATAGCCCGCACCCGGTATACAGAACGCAGGGGCAAATTTGGGATAAAAAATAAAAGCATTTGCTTAGGTTGTTCGCACCCGGTGCATAGTCCGCACGAAGATCGACTCTCATACCCAGAACGCTCTGAAAAAAGCTCGCTTTATCAAAACACGAAGCATCGTGAAAAAACAAACCTCGCATAATTCGCACCTGCATATAGTCCGCACTTTGCAAAAATTTTAAATTTTAAATACGTAAGTCCGTGGAGTGTAGTCCGGAAAATACATTAATACAAACCTTAGATATGTATATGCACAAACATTTGTATTTATGCAGGTACCCCAAGGGGCATCGAGATTGAAGAAGGGAGTGAGCTTAACAAGAACTAACAATATAAAACGAGACATATGTACGCATAGTTCAACGTCAGTCCTATGCAGTAATAGACGACGCAGGCAATAGACGATTTAAATATGTTCAACCTAAAAATAGAGCCTATAAAAACCTGAAGGTGTTTTCATTCCAAATGTTGAGCCCAAATTACGAGTGTAAATCATTTTTGAACTTGGAGCAAACGTCATGTTCAGTGCAACAGCGCAGGCGTTCTTGTTTAGGTTTAAACATATATCGGCCTCTTGACCACCCGAGACATTGGAAAGGAACGTGGACAACACCGTAGTATACACAGGTCTGTTTGGGACCTCTGTGTGTGTGTGTTGTCCACTTTTTGTTCCTAGCCTCGGGTATTCAAGGTGTTGAACGTTCACTATATACCCCCGTGGTTCACCAGCTCGCCTGCACCTTCTCCGCTTTTTAGTGCATTTTTAGCCCCTTCATCCGCCATCTCTAGATTTCTGCAATTGTCTCTTGCAATTTTCATTTATTTATCTTTTTTTTTTTTCGATGGAGAAGGCGGGGGAGAGGGGGGGGGTTTGGGGGGGGGGAGTAAAGGGTCTAGACGTTTTGGTGTACCGTATGTTTTGGACGCCGTGCACACCCGCACCCGGTGTATAGACCGCAAAGTAAAATTTAGGGGTAAAAAAACAGGTCTTTTTTACATATTCCACACCTGGTGCATAGTGCGCACGTAAAAAAGTTCATACACAGTAAAGATTGTTAAATATCTGCTTTATTACCTTACAAGAAAATTTGTTTCTTACATAAATCGTCATTACATGCTTTCCTAGTCAGAAAATCCGTCATGTCTCCTCAGAACAAGCCATCTCGAAAAACAAATTGTTGTATAGTCGGCACCTGCAGATAGACGACACCACGTAACATTTCAACATTTAGACGTCTACAATTTTCGGACTTTAGTGAGGTAAATACGGTATGCAGTCACAACAGCAAAAAATACGGCAGTCCCTCGTGAAACCCCATATGCCAACTGGGACAGCGATCGCTATTCTCAATTATTTAACTGGTTAATGGATTACCAATAATTGGCGTAGATGAGCTTACTTTCCTGCGAGTGCACATGCGTAAGAGCTTCCGGTCAGCCGCGGAAGTGGCATTTATTGCCCTTCTTTCCGCGGACGTCGGTGGTTGCAGTGTGTGGTCCCAATGGGCTCATATTGCTGGCAACGCCTTTCTATAGACAAATAAGTAGCAAAGCATCACCCGTAAGGTCTGTAGTTTGTTCTTTTAGAGCTTAATTTACAGAGAACCTTCGGTATCACACAGTGTAGCAAAATAAATAAAGTTGACAACTCGAACAATTTGAACGCATCGCGGCCAAACAAACATGTCCAACATAACGTCCACTCTCTTTTTCCTCTCTGCTATCGCTGTTTTTCTCGTTCTTTCTCTCGCGATTACCGATGTCAGCGCTTACGATTTGCCGCATTCTGCTCCCGTCTTTACTCCAGCCGTATGGCGGGAGTAAACAAAGCGTGCAAGGACAAAAAATAAACAGAAAATGAGGATAAATGCTTGGATGAATGAATGGATGGATGTTATTGGCTACAGTTTTCGTAACATCTGGTAGCTCGCTCACCTAACCTAAAACCGTCTGCCGTAGTCATCTTTCTCCTTTGACTTTTGCGCTAACTTTCGTGTCTAGTGAAATTGCGATACTGACGATGATGGTGGAGCTGATGTCGACGATAAGGACGATAATGACGATGATGATGATAATAACGATGATGATGATTAGAGTTATGTTGATTATGACATACCGTTTCACCCCGTGACTTCTCTCTCGCTCTTCGCGCAGCCCGGGACCGTGGACCGGCCCTCGGTGCTCCATGTTCCGGGGGCATGGAGAGGGGCTCCCGTTTGGCCTTCCGGAGCGCCCCGCGCAGCCTGGGCAGGGCGCTGCTGCTGCTCGCCATCGTGCTGCTCGACCGCAATGACCCCTGCCACGGCCTCAGGCAGCGCGCCAAGCACCGCGGACACCGATGGGTCGCCGGTGAGGCCCGCCGTCCCGTCGCCGCTGATTCAATTTGGGTGTCTTTAACGCGTCTTGGACTGGAAGTGTTCACAGTGTCTTTACTAGTGGTCCATCAATTTCCGCGTACGATGCCGTCACAGATGTGTCTGCCGTTGCCTGCTACATGGCAGCGGAGGTCATCACGGTAGACGCCTGCTCTACCGTAGGTCGCTCTCCTGTTCGACAGTTTACTGAAGCTTCAGAAGCCACGAGTTGGGACGTTGCGACACTGACTTTTGCGCTCTCTCGCACTTTTGACCGAAACTTCTAAGACCAATGCTCAGGATCGCAACATACGACAGCATGACATGCCCGATCCTGCACTTTGCAATCACTTCAGAGGCAACACCCCAGTCGAAGACGCTCCAGGAACCGTAGTTTTGCGATACTCCTAAACGGGGCAAAATGTTTTTGTAATTGCTTTTTTAATGAAATTTAGCACTCTATATTTGTTATGTGATGCTGTTTGGTTTCGTTGAAAAACAAAATCTGTGCAGGTACAATGGGTCATGACATTAGGATTGCTCATTATTTAGGTATGCGGAGGTACACTTTGGAAACGGTCCCTTTTTAGTGCCCGTGATTCGCTGCCCGCACCCTGTAGGTTACAGTGATTAGCGAATTTTGTGCTCTGCAGGATGTTCGTGGCGCAGTATTTCTGTAGATAATACTTTTGCGTTTTTGATATTGTTTTGAAAGGGCTATAGACAGCAATTCACGTCAATACCGTACAGGTGCAAAACTGCAAACTTATGGTGTAACTTTGAGTCCTATTGTAGGCTTACGGTCCAAACAAAATTCGGCTAGTCTGCTTTTTCTGCAGTACACCAGTCACAGACAGGATAATAACAGCAGGGCGTCTGTTTCGGATGCCTTTTGTCTTCCGATGTGCATTGACGGCACTGCCACCTTTGAGGGTCACGATACACCAAAGTGCTAGCGAAGCCTGGCAGCTCGTGCCAAAGGTGGCACAGCTTGAAGACCTTTGCGCGGTTTCTCATCCTGCCACCAAACTGTAGTTGAGAAAATCACTTCAAAATAAAAAGGAGGCTCGGAAAATTCGTGATCACACGAAACGTCATGTTCATTGCAATAGTGGAGTGTTCGTTGTTTGAAAATATTTTTTTCTGAGTTGACACGTTGTGTTTGTCCTGTCCATTATTTTACCGAAAGTCTCCCGATTAACACGTTGCTAAGTACCGACGGCGATCGATGTGCCGACGCGCCCTTTTATTGGTTCATGCCCGCGTTCTGTTACCGGTTAGGAAGAACATGGCGGATTTTACTCGATCTCACTCTCGAGTAATGGTTTATTCCTTGGCATTCGTAAACCTATCCGCGTCCAGCTTTGTTCTATCTGGATTCTCACGCGACATAACCCGCCGGAGTGACTCGGAAGATTTTGAACACAGCTATGGTGGGCGAGTTAGGAAGAACATGGTGGACCGCGGGCTAGCAGACAACAGCTGCCCATTGTCCAGGGACCTTACTCTACTCTCGGGGTTTTTCGTAATTATGGCAAATGTTTTTCTTCTTTCGTTGATTTCAATCTTTGACTCTCAGAATGCAAACTTTAGGATTACATGAGAATATTAAGAGCTTGTTTCACTGCATAGAAAGGGAAAAGCGATAGTACGTTTTTTTTTTTTTTTTTTTTAAAGCGCAGCTCTTAGGCGCTTCTTTCCGGCTTGAGCGGCGTCGGCGCAACCGCGCAGTGCATTATGGGAAATGACCCATTGTGAACCGCGCGGGACCCTTGTGACGTCACGAGGGTCCCGCGCGGTGCAATATGGGACATTTCCCATGATGCAACGCGCGGGGAGGAGGAGAGGGAGGGGGAGGAGGAGAAAGAGGAGGAGAAGGGGAGGGGGAGGAGGGACCAGGAGGAGGGGAGGGGGATGAGGAGGGAGGAGGAGGAGGGAAGAGGGGAGGAGGATGAGGACAGGGGGAGGAGGACGAGAAAGAGGAGGAGGAAGAGGAGGGAGGAGGGAAGGAGGAGTAGCAGGGAGGATGAGGAGGTGAGGAGGAGGTGAGGAGGGGTACACCTTCCCCTTAGTACCCTTCCCTCCTCCTCCTCAAGAGCTGTGCTCGAATTCGGCGTTACAGGGTGTGGTAAATGTCTTTCTTTCTTTTTTTATTTCTTCACGCTAACGTCGATTGAGCGCTCAGTAATGAACACCTTTAGCAGCTTTTGAATTTTATACCCCTGTCAGACGGCGTTTTAAAGGTCCTTTTCACTAAGCTCCTTTTTAAAATCGGCGAACCAGCGCACGCCGTAGAGCACGTGCGCGCGCCACAGAGCACGTGCGCACTCCACATCGCGAGCTGATTGGCCGATATTTTTAAAGGAGCTCAGTGAAACGGACCTTTAGATCGCCGTCTGACAGGGGTATTAGTCTCACTGCCACTTGCTTAAAGTGCGTGATAAGCACATTTTACTGAGCCATTTGAATGTAAGAATAATTTGTTAGAAACGTTTGCTCTCGTAAATTGCCACTTCACTTCTTCACTTTATTACCTTAAAGACCCCCCCCCCCCCCCCCCCCCCATGAGGGGGTGTTACATAAGGGGTGGGTCCACATGGATTAGTTCTTGGGTGCCATAAATATTTAGAGAGAGATATGAGTTGATACATTGTCCATGAAGGTTGATGGGCAGGTGACGGCAGCGATGTTGTGGGAAAGGCCGTTCCAGTCTGAGGCTGCGCGGGGAAAAATGAGGAAAGAATGTGACAGTACGGGCGCGTGGGCGTGCCACTTGGAGCGGATGACCAGTGCGTTGAGAAATGCGTGCCGGCGGTATGATGTAAGGCATGGAACCAAGCGGAGAATAATAGAACTTGTGAAACAAAGAAAGTGTGGTGATGCGACGACGGGTAGAGAGGCTAGGCAAGCCTGATTCTGCTTTCAGGGAAGATATGCTGACGTTTTATGAATAAGAGAAATGAATGAATCTAGTAGCGCGATTTGGAACTGCTTCAAGTGCGTTTATGACATATACTTGGTGCGGGCTCCAGATTGCGGACGCATATTCTAGCTTTGACCTGATAAGGGATTTGTAGGCGAGTAATTTCACATGTCGGGGGCGTGACGGAGGTGACGTTTTAAGAATCCCAATGTTTTGTTTGCAGACGAGATAACATTAGTAACATGCGTGCGCCAGGATAGATTGTTGCACAGAGTGACGCCGAGGTATTTATATTAACCTACGATTTCTACGGGTATGTTAGCGATAGCGTAAGGGAAGAGAAGGGGATTGCGGCGGCGATGAAAGGACACGACTTTACATTTATCAATGTTTAGCTTAATAAGCCAATCGTCACACCATTCTCGTACGTGGTTAAAGTCATTTTGGAGAGATTGTTGGTCAGAAACGTTAGTCACCGAGCGATAGATAACACAATCGTCAGCAAACATACGGATACGACCAGACACATGAAGCAGTAAATCGTTAATGTATATTAGGAACAAGAGGGCACCAAGGAGGGATCCTTGGGGGACGCCTGATGTAACTGGAAGTGAATGAGAGGACTGGTTGTTAACAAGAACAGACTGAAAGCGATTGTTCAGGAATTCTTTAATCCAATATAAGATATCAGGGTTTAAATTTAACCGAGAAAGTTTTAGAAACAAACGTTTATGCGGTACTTTATCGAATGCTTTCGCGAAGTCCAGGAAAATGACGTCAGTCTGTAGATTAGAATCAAGATTAACAGGCAGATTAGACTCAAGATTAACATACAGATCATGAAGGAAAATAGCCAGCTAGGTTTCGCAAGAAAAGCCTTTGCGAAACCCGTGTTGCGACGGGTGAAAAAAATTAATAGAGTCTAGAAAATGTATTACTTGGGAGTAGATGACTTGATTCATGATTTTGCGAGGCACGCTCGTTAAAGAGATGGGGCGGTAATTTAGTGGAGAATCTTTGTTACCTGATTTGTAAATTGGAACAACCTTTCCCTTTTTCCAGTCCCCTTCTATGATGCCTGTGGTGAGGACTGAGTGAATAGTAAGCACAAATACGCTGCGCTCACATACTTAGTATTTTTTAGGAATTTAGAGTTGATTTCATCTACGCCGGCTGACGATGACAGTTCGATATTTTCGATTGCAGAAGAAATGCCATCTGCGAAAAAAGGTGAAGGGGGGCATTGCTGTCACTATGTTAATAACGAACATGGGAAATGACGTCTACGGTTTTTCGGTGAAAACTGATGAAAAAAGCAGTGTTAAACATGTTGCGCACTCCGCATCATTTGCAACTTCACCCGATTCTTTTCTAAGGAAAGCAGTGTGCGTCTGCTGAGCGTTTACAATTTGCCAGAACTTCTTGGGGTTGTTGAGTAGGATATTAGGTAGGTCGGTGTGAAAGAAAGAGCGCTTAGCGCATCGGATGGCAGACAGATACGCGTCTTCAGTTGCATAGTATTTGTTTCACGCACAAGGGGTGTTCCTTTGCTTGGCTGCACGGAATATACTTTGTTTCTTATTTCCTCGTCTTTTCAGATTTTTGTTGAACCATGGTTTTTGGCAATTGGCACGAAAACTGACTTTCGTAATAAATTTATTTACCAGTTCTTCTATCTTGCTTTTGAAAATCCACCAATTTTCGTTTATGGATCGGTCATGAAAACATGTGAAAGACGTGGTCAATTCATTATGTATGGCGTCGTAATTTCCTTTATCATAGAGACGGATCGTTTTCTTGTATGTTTGGCGTGCTATCGAAGGAACTCAAAAACAGTGTGAATAACTCTGTAGTCACTGATTTTGCGGAGGAAAGTAATGGATGATAAGCTGTCCGGTTGACTTGTTAGTATTAGGTCTAGAACGTTTGCAGATTCGTTTGATATGCGTGATGGTTTTGATACCAAATGGGTGAGATTGAAGTTGAGACATACTTCCATAGTTTTCCTCCTTTCTGCGTTATCCTCAGTTAGATTTGACGAGCTAGTTCAATCAACGTTCGAGTAATTAAAGTCTCCAAAAAGGAGGATATGTGCGTAGAGGTGTTCTGCGGTAAGTTGATTTAAGATGTTATTGAGCTTAAGGGGAAAGTCGGGACTGTTATGCGGGGGTCTATAGTATACGCCGAGTAGAACAGTTTGGGGAGCTACTTGGCAGATAAGCCATAATATTTCTAGGTCAGACATAATGTTGAGAACTGAACATGACAAGTGTTGGCTAACGGCAATAAGGACGCCTCCCCCTCGAGTGCCCTTACGATCGTCACGAAAGAGGTTGAAATTCGGTAGATCAGCCAACACCTCAAAGTCTGTGACGTCATTAGTCAGCCATGTTTCAGTTAATATCGGTAAATTGCTGGCAGATGACGACACAAGATTGAACACGAGTTCGCACTTCTGAAGGAAACTACGTATGTTAGTAAAGGTTGCAGAAAAAGAAAGATTTGTTCGGGCAGTAGTCTGAGGGTGTTTTTTTACTCGCTGATAGCGGGGTGATAGGTATGCTATTTCTTTTACAGTTTATGTTGCCTCATCAAAAAAATAGCGTTTAGAACCGATGAACAGGGTTTTGTAGCGGAGAGAAAACGCGACAGATTTGGTTTTAGCAAAAGCAACCAGGTGCCTCCGAGCGTTACGAACAGGACGAGAGAAGTCTTCGCCATGTAATTTGGGCCCTCCTACTTTGAGCCAATTGAAAGGATGAACTCTTTGGTTTTGAAAAAGGCGAACTTTACAATTGGCTCAAGGAATTGCATTAAGTGCTTTTTACAAATACACCACCAAATAAAAACGGTTAGATATTTAATATTATCTTGTCCTCAGTTATTAGTAGCAATAATTCGGGGTGTATTGCAGTGATTCACCTTCAGAAGTCTCTGGTGGCATACCGCATCAGTATGAACTCGGAGGAATGTTCTCAGAGCATTTCGGTGTGGTTTATATATAAAAACGTCTAAGCGTTTAGGCAGCAAAGCAACATAAATGTGTAAGTTACCGGTTAATTGCTAGTTTGGGTGTTCGCGAACAGCCTCTTCAAAACAACAAAACCTATAATAAAGCTTGTTTGCCAGAATTGCAACGATATGATGGTTATCGACTCGCTTTGTCTTACATAAACGTCTCCTGTTTTCGCCAACTTCCCGGACTCGCAATATGCATGCGGCTATTCTCGGGCACCTGCGTCGGTTTCTAACAACCGTTGGAAGCACACGAAAACATCTTTCTAAAAGCATCTCTATTAAAAAAAGAAAGAAACGCACTTTATTCGCTTTGTAGAAAAATAAAAGATGCTGACACAGGGAATTCCCGCAAGAATTGAAGAGCAACGGTAGCTTCCAATCCTCAGCGCGGCTTGGTGCGGAAAATAACCCAATCATCACAAACACGTTGTTGGGCTCTGACTGAACGCGTCTACACGTTGTTTCCCGGCTACTTATTGAGCACCGTTCGCCAGGAGCAGAAGCCGCACACAGGAGCAGGAGGCAGGAAAGGGCCTAAGAGGCAATTGATGCGGTCAAAGGGAAAGCCCCTTTTTCCTCGCTCGCGAAGCCAGCCTGGGTCCCCCGAGAAATTTGTTTGTTGTCGGCCTGATCTGGCGTCCGCCGCGTTGTTATCGGAAGGCGCCGTGGCCTGCCCAGCTCCAAAGGACAGTAACAAGGCGCCGGCATTTACGTTTTGGCGTGAGGCACCTCTGCTGTTTCGCTATATCTTTTGAAGCTCCTCCTCTACTCACTTCGGACCTAAGATGACAGCGTAGCGGAGGCTATGTTGTTCCAGTGCCAGTGAACCGTGGTACAAGCTTAAAGTCATCTCGCTCTTTGTGTGCGGACGAGCAGGGAGCGGACGTCACGAGGTACGAGGCTGGAGCGGCGATTCGTACATCTTGGCTCGTAGCGACCACTCCACTGTCAGCTTAAGGGGAAGGAAGCGTGCGTTATTGCGGCAACAAAACGGACATGTCGTGTTCTTGTTTTTTTTTCTGAGGGAGCCGGCTTTGTTGGTCAGAGAAGGGATTGATGAGCTGGCTGACTGTCGGTTCGGGATGATGAGGAACAGGAGTTAGGAAGTCGGACAGTTTTGCAGGTAACGAAATTGACTTGACAGGGCTCGCGAGGGACACGCCTGAGAAGCAAACAACTAATAATACAGAGAATGTTTCACGGAAGAAAAGAAAGAACGGTGTGAGAAAAAAAGACAGTCAGGAAATCAGAAAAAAAATATCCAGGAAAAAAAAGGGATAGAGGAAGCTGGCATAGGGTTAAGTATAAAAAAAACGAATGTAGAGAGCACGATGTGAATGGAAAGCGTAAAAGCTGGAAGTGAAAAAATATATATATATATATATTAAAAAGCAAAGTAAAAGAACGAATCAAAAGAAAAATAAACGCACCGAGAGAAAGAAAGAGATATGCTAAAGTGAGGAAAATAAAGAAAAAGCAAAATACTCCCGGATTACTTTCCAAACAAATGAAGGTATCTGGTACGCCACAACGAAGTTCTTAAGAATAATATTGAAAGCCTAAACCTTTTTAGAAAGTCAACCAAAATTGACCGCATCTCCACGTGGTGAATGATGTTGCTTGGGGCGAAGCTCTGGTGGTGCTTGTCTGCGTAGACGCCGAGCCGCAGCATGCCGAGCCTTTTCATTCATGTCAGTAGGAGAATGTGTAGTTTTCTTCTTTCTCTTTTTTTAAGAAGACATGGGATGGCATCTCAGAACCCCCTACTCTTTTTTTTTCTTTTTTTCTTTTTTTATAATTTTTTCATCTTTTTTTTCCAATTTTTTTTTGCCCTACACGAGCACGTGATCTCACGAGCAGAAGCACGAGCACCCGACGCCGTCCTACGGCGGACGGCGGACGGCGGACGGACATGGTTAGCCCCTAAGGAGCTTCGCCCCTAAAAATCTTTATTTTCTAACATTGCGTCTCGACCGCACTTCAACAGGTTTTTCGAGCCTGCTACGCGGGGATACATAGCCTGCATTTCGCCTCGAACCCAGCAAGGCTAAAAGAGAGGAATAAGAATGATGGAGCCGCGGCTAAACGTTTTTCTTCGTCTAAAACTGAAGAAACTTACAAAAGCGAGCTTGTAGTAAAAATATCGTAAAAAAATTGTAAATGTCAGACGAAAAAAAAAAAATTGTCATCAAAACTGCTGCACAAAATATATTCCTGCATATATTGCTGTGAAAAAGTAAAAAAAAAAAATGACGGACTTTTTGGAAACGCTCTTTGTGGTGTAGGTAATCTGGATTGCTACATAGTAAATTCACTACAACAACAACAGCCGCAAACACTTATGGACATTAGCTTCTTGAACTTCTCAATTTTGATCGCATTATATTTAAACAATAAAACGTGGTGATATGAAACAAAGATCTAGAAAAACATGTTGCGCAACTAAGATCAAACACATTATTTTATTCGACTAGGATGTGAAAGCAGCACTGCAACAATTTTCGTACTTTCAGTAGCTAATTGTCACTATTATTTCTTGAAGTGCATAACCTACGACGCACTCATTAGTTTTTGTTTTACGCGATGGGCAACCTTACAAAAAAAAAAAAGTTAATGGAAAATTGGTGACCTTCACCCCATTAACCTCAGCCAGATCAAGTGACCCCGTGATCAGGTGTCGATTATATGTAGCTCATGTCCATTTCAGTCACGCGCTTAAATTGACAAAATACGGTGAACAGGCACTGAGAGCCGGAATTTATTTTCCTGAGGCAATTTTCGCGACCGCAGCAATAGTACACGAGACACTCCGCGAATGTTGGCGGAGGAGTTGATTGCCATGTGCCACACTCGAGTGTTTATTCAGTCCTTGGGTCCAACCCATGAGCCGCATCTGGCCATTTTGACCAGGGGCCATCCCATTGATTACGTCAATACTACGAGCTCCGTGACTCTCGTCAAGATTTCAAAAACAAAATCTAAAAGGAATTGAGCTCTTTTTTTCTTTAAATTGCACAATAACAAAGATTTTGTAGCGTGTAGCGAACTAGTGCGACTTGGGTCACACTAGTTCCAGTGTACTTGTTTAAAGTAAGAAAAATTTCAGCCCGATATTGTGGCGCAACCACTTTCAGTAATTACTCTCTACAAAATCAAATGCGTCTACTCCCATTCAAAGCACTTGGGAGGGT
Source organism: Ixodes persulcatus (assembly GCA_013358835.2). Taxonomy (NCBI): domain Eukaryota; kingdom Metazoa; phylum Arthropoda; class Arachnida; order Ixodida; family Ixodidae; genus Ixodes; species Ixodes persulcatus. The sequence goes on from JABSTQ010000988.1 coordinate 113,437, forward strand.
CAATAGCTGTAATCTAGAGATAGAGCTCGGTGTATATGAAGGCTGAAAATACGCTTATACTTAAAAGAATAGCCTGCGCTGTGACACTGAACTTGACGCAATCACGTGGAACGTCATCCTCAGTGTCAGAGCTCAAACAGATAATTCAGGTATAAACACATTTCTACACTGGTCATTCGTCGTGATTCCTCCGATTGGCTCTCTCAAGTTCTTTGAGGAAATGTAAACACTGGATATCTTACAGTGCTTGTACGCTTCAGTAACCCTTCATGGTACAACCAGTTAAAGCCAAGTGAGGACGAAGGTAGGATACGGACAGAATGAAGCGATTCAGTAAACGGCAACTGATTATTTTTAGCCTTTCTATACTCCGCGACAACTTTTCTTGGCAATGCAGTGGAAGGTACAGGCACCCGTTCTCTCTCTCATTTTGAGCGCAGTAAAGCTGTGCACGGGCTCTCCTCCTCTCCCCATTTCTCGGAGAGGAGGAGAGCCCGCGCACACTCAAAATGGGAGAGGGATACGCATCCTTTGCCTTCCACTGCATTGCCAAGAAAAGTTGTCGCGGAGTATAGTCCTCGCAATTTATATACAATGTAATGAAGAGGATATTATATAGAGTAGAACTAATTAAGCAATAGGCTTCTTGAGTTACTTGTGATTTTTATCCCTTTAGATACATTGCCCTAACGCGGTGCTCCACGAATAATGTGTGGATACAATGTTCGTTTAAATATTTAATTTATTTTCTATTTTTTTTTTTCAGGGCCCGGAGGCATTACTGAGAGGAATGAGTTTTAACACAAACGTATATGAGTTTTGATAATGCAATTAATCCAAAGGTGCAAGCGAGCTGGACAAGAATGATTAAAATTATCCCTGGAGAAGGGGAACAAGAGGGACAAAGGACAAACACAAATCTCCAAACACAATTAGGTGACTGATGCGCGACCGGAAAAATCCACCTGGTCATTATGGTAGTGTATCAACGAACATGGTAAAAAGAACAACAATGGCTTAGAAACAAAAAAAAAATAGTAATCGAAATTTTAAGATTAGCAGGATCAGTTATTGAGAATAGGGGCGCGGGAAGGCGATTCCAATCTATTGAGGTTTGGGGAAGAAAATATGCATTAAATGAAAACGATTTTACTTTGGGGGATGCCTATATCTAATTGGTTACTTGTTCGTGATGATATGTAAGATGGTTCTATAAACAATGTTTAACGATGTGCGGGATTAGAGTGATAAATCTTGTGAAAAAGACAAAAACGAGATAGTTTTTTTACGAAAAAAGAGGTTAAGTATATATATATAAGGATAGATGTTTTCAAAAAGGTGACGTCGTCAGTGCGATGATAGTTTGAAAGAATGAAACTAGCGGAATGATTCTGGATGGCCTCAGCAGCAGATGCCGGGGTGATATCGGGGCCCCAGATAAAGGCAGAACATTCCTGTTTAGAGCGAACTAAAGCTTTGCATAAAATAAGCTTTGCAGACACAAGAGTTAGAGAAAAGTTTCTTTTTAGATAGCCTCGTAATTGATTAGCACTTTTAGTGATATAATCGATATGGATATTTCAGTAAAGGCTATCGGCTAGATGAACACCAATATATTTATAGAAGGAAACAGGAAGCAGAATTTACTTATTGATGTACTAGGAAGGACAGGTGTTATGTTGACGGGACACACTCATAGATCTGCATTTAGAAACGTTAAGTTCCATGAGCCAATCTGCGCACCAATGAGTGACATTATTATTATAATTTTTAAGAGTAGAGATGTCAGACTCGTTAATAATTTCTTTCTAAATAACACAATCGTAAGTCTACAGGATTATGAAAAACGAGACACGCGCAGGAAGCTCGTTAATCAAAATTTTAAATAAGTGGGCCTGTAGTACAAAACCTTGTGGGACACCGGAGCTATCGTGCGAGGGTGATGAACTGGTAACGGCAGCCTGAGCAAATTCGGTGCGGTTTGTTAGAAACTATTCTATCTAAGCAAGTGCATTATAATCTATGCTTAGGTTACGAAGCTAAAGTTACGAAGTTTATGAAGAAGCACGTGACAAACCTTGTTGCAAACTTTAGAACAATCTAGAAATATGCAGTCAGTCCATGAAATTCGGTCCAGATTGGCGTGAAGGTCATAAGTAAAAGTTAGAAGTTGGGTTTTACATTAACATTTACGGAAGACGTGCTGTGCAAAATTGGCAAGCAAACGCAAGTCTTTTCGTGCGCTTCGGTTACCTGCCATTATCGTAATACCGGTGAGTGATCACTATTATACATTTCAATTATTTACCTCAAAGCAATTTATTTCAACATTTGTACACGATGGCAACAATGTTGATATACGGTCGATAATAGGTCTCGGCATATAACGCTTTCAATGCAATAAAATAAAATAAACCTTATTTCTGTCGATAAACAACACTGTAAACAAGCAATATAAACAAGCAACTTCAACTACGTGGAGGAAGGACATAAAGTAAATCAAGTATTGCCAGGGTTAATGTATGTAGACGACATTGTACTCGTAGCAGAAAGTCGCCAGACAATACAGGAACTGGTTAGGATTTGCAGCAGGGACGGAGACTCTTTCGGCCCAAAATTTAATAGGGACAAGTCGGATATAATAGTTTTCAATGAGGAGAAGGGGGAACCCCTGGAGATACATGACACAGTGATAGAACACGTAGAAACGTACTAATATCTAGGAGTATGGTTAAGTGAGGGAAGTATAGTAAAAGAACATGAGGATATTGTAATAAAGAAGGGGAAGCGAGATTTAACTATTATGAAACACAGGGTACTCTGGAACTATAATAGATACGAAGTCGCTAGGGGTGTATGGAAGGGAGTCACGGTTCCAGGACTGTCATTTGGGAATGCGGTATAGTGTATGAGGTCAGCAATCCAGGCAGGTTAGAGATACAGCAAATGAGTGTGGGTAGTTTGGCATTGCGGGCACATGGGACTGCACCAAATGAGGGGGTACAGGGGGATATGGGTTGGGCATCTTTCGAAAGTGGAGAAGTGATCAGTATAGTAAAATTTGAACAAAGACTAGCTGAAATTGAGGATACACGGTGGGCAGCAAAAGTGTACAAGTATCTATATATGAAAAGTCTAAACACTAAGTGGACAAACCGAACCCGCAAGCTGAGATTTAAATACATTCAACGAGATAGAGCCGATCAGAGCATATCAGTAGAAAAGGGAGTAAAGGAAACATAGATGAAATTGTGTCAAAAGAGAATGAAGAGAAAATCAACTTTCACAATATACAGGGCACAAAAACAAGAAATAAAGCAGGAACAGTTGTATCATAATTTATTGGGGAGCTCATTGCTGCTTTAAGCTAGAACGGGGGTGCTAAGAACGAAAACATATAGGGCTAAATTCCAGGACAAAGACACTCTATGCGGCATATGCAACCGCGAAAGGGAAACTATAGAACATGTAATTTTAAGGTGCACGGGGCTTCGTCCTACCCTCTTGGGGGGAATGACTACGGATGTGAGGGGACACTGGGATTTGCAGACATGAATGGACAAATGGAAACGGAAAGAATTTCGGTAACTAATCGGAGATTGGAAGACTGGTGAAAAAGATCTAGGGAGGGGTAAAAATACGAATCAAAATAAGGAATGAAAACACTTAAAAAAATAGGGGGGAGATTGTGTTAGAACAAAATTCATACAAATTTTAAAAAAGAAGGGATGACAAAATGATGGGATAGGTGGCGCAAGCTGCCACCCGTTACAAAAGGCATAGCCATTACCATCCATCCATCCCTCCAATATCTTGTAGACGAAAGTAACATTATACGCTGATCAAACGAAACAAAACACGAGAAAGAAAGAGTAGAGGTTTCGGTTGAAGGATAAAGTTTCCTCTTCAATTAAATTGGGTGTGTTTTTGTTAGATTATAGAGTCTTCTTGAAATAATGAAATAAGCCTTCAAAGCCTCAGCGCGGAAACGACGGAAACGAGGTATTTTGATGTTCGAAGTACATTTAATATTTTTTTATCTTTTTTTTTTTTTTCTTTGGAAACAATTTATTTAATCATTTTGCTCTCAGTTTCTTAGTCTCACCAAAATTGTGGCTTTAAGGGTTTTCGGAAGATCTTCGGAGACTGAAACAAGTAGCAGACTGACTGCGTAACTTCTTTTGAAAAAAAAAAAAGAAAACAATGGTGCTTTGTTTCCTGCCCCTCAACACGAAAAGAACGTTCTATCCAATTACTTAGGCTTAGAAGTTTTGTTAATCTAGAAGTTAATCTTTCTAGATCGTAAAATAAAAAAACAATCGAATAACAACACGCAGGCTCATACTTTGCGAAAATAAATACCATAATTCAGTGCTCCTTTCTTCAATTCCTTGGAATAACGAATAAAAAGCAAACCTGGGTGGCAATAAAATAATTATAATTTATGTGTATACCTTTTTAGAAGGCAAACACAAGCTTAATTCACGTATCAAGAGCGCATATAGTATCGAGTTTTCCTACGAACCCACTAGACTGCCCGTTTTTCACTCCAGTTTATATTTATTTATAAATTGCACAATGCCTCTGTTATTGCGTAAATACTTCGCATAACAATTTCTTAGCTATTGCCCAGTCTTGCCTGAACAAACAAAAGGGTGATAACTTTTAAGGTAGTTTATAACGGTATTTTTTTTAGTTATTTCATGCTGCCTTATTTTTGAATATATATTGGATCAGTAATAAAAATATACCTGTATAGTTTTTGAATACGAATACATGAAATGATAAAACGCAGAGGTCGGGGACCGAAACACAACTTCTTTCTGCTGCCGTCCCCGTCCTCTGTGTTTTACCATTTCATGTGTTCGTATCTATTCACCAACACGCTCTCTTTCAATTATTAATAAGTAGAGTTTTTAACCTTTCAAAATTTTGACGAACTTTTAAATACGCGGGAATAAGGAATAACTGGATGCAGATTTTTTCATTTGCGCTTCTTCTTCTCCTTGTTATGAGTTCCAGGGAAGGAAAGGGAAAGCCGGGAGAGATGTTGGCCTCCTGTACGGGGCGAGTCGCCACCCGGCTTGGGGAATGGGGAGGAGCCGTAGGTGGCTAAAAGGAATAGCGTTTGAGCAGAATAAGCAAGTAAGGCCAAGATTTGCCACATAAACGTGTTGTGTTTAAAGCAATATTAAAAATAATAATCTAAAGGATGATTTGCGTGGATGCCGATGTAGCCTTCTGGCATTTATTTGTTTTCTTTTTGTTTTTATTCCGATGTTCCTGTCTTTTGCGCGCTGTTTTTCATTTTGACCTCTCTCTAGCTCTCTTTCGTTTCTCTCTATCCCTCTCTTTCGCTCTCTCTTTCTCTCTCTCTCTCTCTCTCTTTATATATATATATATTGATTTGATGCTCTCAGCCATCGACTGGACAATGCAGGAGTGGGTACATATTCAGGAAGAACAATTTGTAATGACAATGCAGACATTCAATAGGACATCAAATTTGAGATAATGTTTTTTACGATCCAAAATGTACTTGCAATATTAACAACTGTTTCAGGCAAGTTATTCCAATCATCTCTACATCCAACAAAAAACGATAATTTAAAGACATCCGTAAAATATTTGTAAGTATCAATATGCCTGTTCCGTTCCGTTAAAAACTAATTTACAATGCGTTGTTTTACCCTGTGCTCTGCTATTCTCACCTGGTACGGGGTTCGACTACAAAGGGCAACATTGGCAAGTTACGCCTATTACAGAAAAAGGCACTCAGGATAACCGAAAATGTTCCACGTGACTATCATTCCCTTCCTCTTTTTTAAAAAGCATAAAGTCATTGATATAACTAATTTGTATTCACATAGACTGATAGCTAATTATCAACGATCCGTAAGGGAAAAGCATGTAATTTCTTTAGATCTTGATAATCTAGAAGCAAACGAGTCTGTATACCTATCGCGACGTAGGCCCCCTGGCGTATTCCCTTTTCAAGGACAAATTTTGATCTACAAAGATATCGCCATCAATTACCCCTTTTATTAAACACCCTGTTTTCCCGTGATATTGAAATGCACTCTGTTAGTCATCGTTCCATTCAAGAAGCTTTATAATAAGTAACCACCACTTTTTTTGTATACTGTTGATTGCGAAGTTGAATTCTTTATGTTTTTCTTGAGTTTATCCTCTGTATAGGTGTATAGGTGTATGCAAAAGTATGTGTGCGCATATTCGTTCTTTTTTGTCTGTATGTGCCAGTACCGCTCATGCTTTGTTCTGGGGCGCTGGGACTCGCCAAGCTGCAGGCCTGCAGCTTTGTTTCCAGCTCCCCTGTCACAAATGCACTGTTTGTGGCAAAATTAAACGAATTTAAATTTGAAATTTGAATTAAAAAAAAATATCTTGGTATCCAAGCTTCTATATATTTCTATCTGTTAATTTTCTGTGAATCAATAATAAGTGTAAAGAATGATTTTAACCGATTTATTATCATGTGCGCCTGCTTTGTGACAAAAAACCTATTTCGATTTCGCAATTCAGAGAATGAATATATATATTTATTTATTTATTTATTTCCTTTTCCTCAAAGGCCCCCGGAAAAGGGGGTATTACATGAGGGGTGGGCATTACACAGCAAACCAGCGAAAATTCCAGAAACCTGTGGACAACATACAAAAGAATATAAAAAGAGCACATCTATATCAAGAAAGACAGGAAGAGCACACAAATGCACGCATGAATTTCATCATTACGAAACTATGATTGATCTAGCGCTATAAGAGCTTCTTTGAATTTATCCAAGTCCCTAAGCTGTACTATGTTTTCAGGAAGATCGTTCAAATTTTTGGCTGTTTTATAAAAAAGGAATTTGCAAATCGATTTGTGTTTGGGCGAGGATATGACACTTGTTGGGTGTTGTTAATGCGACTTCAAAAGTGCGAATGGAGCGTGATGTAAGGGTTCGGTGACTACGTGTGATAATATCGGTGAAACAGTGACGATCTGGCAATTCTTTGACAGTGATTTATTTAGTAAAGGCCGAGCCGCACGTTTCCTCAGTTGGGTGACGCTTGTAAAAGACGAATAGTCGGAGTGTACGAATCTTACAGCACGATTTTGAATGGCTTCCAAGTTTTTGATAAGATACTTTTGGTGTGGATCCCATGTCGCAACGGCATATTCTAGTTTGGGGTGGATGAGTATTGTATAGGCGAGCAGTTTCAAGTGAGGAGGAGCGCATTTCGAGGTATGTTGCAGATAACCAAGGAATTTACTTGCAGTTGAAATTATACTGTTTATGTAAATGGACCATGAAATGTCTTTACTGGAGTGCACGCCTAGGTATTTGTAAGTACTAGTTGCTTGTAGGACAGAAATTCCGATGGAGTAATTATAAGTAAATGGATTGGTGCGTTTATGAAAGGAGACGACTTTATATTTTGAAACATTTAAGGACATTTGCCATTTATTACTCCAATTTTCTATAGCTGAAAGATTTGCCTGCAATTTTACTTGGTCATCGTAACTTTTTATTTTGGAATATAAGACGCAATCATCGGCAAAGAGGCGGATGTTATTAGATACACAGAGCGGCAAATCATTACTATATATTAAAAAAAGAAGAGGGCCAAGCACTCTGCCTTGAGGTACTCCCGAGAGAACGGGGCTGTTAGAGCGGGTGCTATTTACGAGGACGAACTGATTTCTGTTAGAAAGGAAGTCGTTAATCCAGGATAACAAGAAACGGGTCTAGGCTAAGCAGGGCAATTTAGACATTAGTCGTCGATGCGGGACTTTATCAAATGCTTTTTCGAAATCGAGAAAAATTGTGTCTGTCTGTGTGCTATTGTCGAAATTAACATGTCGGTCGTGAAGGAATCCGGCTAGTTGTGTTTCACAAGATAAACCCCCACGAAAACCGTGTTGTGAAGGATGTATGAAGTTGTTACGCTCTAGGTGATTTATAATGTTTGTGAAAATTATGTGTTCCAAAATTTTTGATGGCACGCGTGTCAAGGATATGGGCCGGTAATTATATGGTGAAGACCTGGAACCGGATTTGGGGATTGGAATAATCTTACATAACTTCCACTGAGCGGAGACGTGGCCTGTTTCGAGTGATTCAGAAAACAGTAATATGAGAATGACGCTGCTTATCACCTTTGTGTTTTTCAGTATTGTGCAGTTGATGTTGTCTGGTCCAGCAGCTGATGAAAGCTTCATATTGTTAATCACATTGACTATGCCGTTGTAGTTAACTATTATTGGAGACATAGTTTCAGGACTCACTGTGTCGGTAGTAGTTGGGGGGGTCAGGCTGCGCTGTGAGTAAAAACGGAGCAGAAAGCGTTGTTCAACGTATTAGCTCATTCACTGTTACTTAAGGACTTATCGGTATTACCGTGCAAGGTGATTGAAGTTACGGCTGAAGGGTTTACAGTTTTCCAAAACTTTTTGGGTTTATTCTTAAGCATACTGGATAGGGTGGTTCTAAAAAGCACTGCTTAGTTTTGCGAACTGCATTTGTAAAATGTTTTTCTGCTTCATAATAGAGTAGCCACGTAGAAGGTATGTTTTTTGCTTTGGCTAATCTAAATAAACGCTTTTTTTGTTTGTTCATTTTCCTAATTGCATTGTTACAGCATGGGGCAGATGGTTTGCTTTTAATGGTAATGGTTGGAATAAATATATCTACTAGCTCGTTTAATTTGTTACAAAATAGGTACCAGTTGTTATCGACAGAGCGATAGTGAAAACCTCGCTCGTATGAGAGATAGAAGTTTTCGAGTTCTCTGTTCATGGCTTCGTAATTTCCGCGGTCATAAAGTTTGATTTGCATGGTAATAGGTTTCTCGTTCTGGAGAGATAATTTAAAAGTAGCCGGAATTGCTTTATGGTCGCTTAGTTCTTTAAGGTAATACAGGGATTGCAAGTTGCTTGGGTTTGTCATAAGTATTAAGTCTAGTATGTTCGAAGTATGTGCAGTCTCTCTTGTTGCTTGCGTGATCATTTGAGTGAGTTGGTAGTTCTGTATACAGCTTAAAAATTCACTAAATTGTTTAGGGCTGACAAGAGATACATCTGACCATTTTATGCTTGAATAGGTGAAGTCACCGCAGGTAATAAATTGTGCTCTTATGTACTTTTTATGCAAGTAGTCTAAATCGCAATTGAATTGTCTTGCAATTTAGGAATCCTGCTTTTGCGGACAGTAGCACGCACCTAAAACGATAAGATTACCTTCGCATGCTATCCAGACCATCTCTAAAGGGCTGTCAACGTCTACTCTATAATGACGTCATGCTGTGACGAGGACGGGATCCAACTGGGGGTGGTGAAATGCATGCGGCTTGTTGCTTTATTGGAAATCTTTCTTGCGCCCTCATTTCAGTCATATCGTTGTAGTACGTTTTGTTTCCGATAATCAGCTTTTTGTACCGCAGTTTGAAAGGGGCGTTTTGGTCGCGGGCAAAACGTAATAATTCTCTCCGCGTTATACGACTCGCTGCAGAATAGTCTTTACCAATGCTGAAGCTTGTGCCCTTAAACTTGATGCAGTTCGACAACACCATTTCTTTGGAATTAAAGAAAGTAAATTTCACGACAATTGGGCGCTGTTTGTTTGGTTGAACCTTTCCAACTCGGTGCGCTCTTTCGATTTCTTCGGGTTCGATCGACAGGCCAAGATGATCCTTGCAAAGATTAATTATTAGATTTTCACTGTCATTCCACGTTTTGAAGGCACCTTCGGCAATGCCATAAAAAACAAGGTTACAACGGCGTGATCTGTCCTCAGCATCGTTCAGTCTATCGTCGACGTTAGCGAGTACACTTGATGTTTCGGCGGCTGACGATAACAACCTGTCAACGTAGGAGCGGATGTCAGGAATAGAAGAACATTCGGTTTCAGTTTGAGTGATACGTGCGCTTAATTCGGACAGTGTTTTTTCGGCTGCTGCGAGTCTGCTGTTTATCGCTTTTGGCTCCGACATAATTAAAGCTTGGCCAGCCTCCAATTTTGTAAGAATTGCATGAATGGTAGAGTCTGTCTAGTTGTTCCCGCTACGAGTATGTGGACCTGGGTTTTCTTTGACGTCTCCTGACTGCAGTAGCAACTCGCGAATGACATCGACACACATGAAAAAAACACAGAAACAAGGCACCGAGGGCTCGGAAGCTGTACTAAAAGCGGTTTCCGCTTTTTCTTGCAAAGAGAAATTCGTTTCTACGCAAATGTACAATGAATGGGAACGGCGTTAATCGCTGCTGCATGGCGGTACTACTGCCGAGCCCACGAACGATTAACTATATAGTCTGAGTTACCGATCAGCGTTTAAACTTGCTTTATAAATTTATAGACACATAGTATTATACTTGTTCGTTTAGGCAGGAATTCGTTTAATGTTAGCCAAAACTACAAGTCACAGTAATATCTGACGCGCCAACCACACGTTCCTAATGTGCAGGTTAATATATGTTTTCCGTTTTTCTGTAAATTTCATTTGCTAGTAGAGCGCTCTCATTTTTTGTTCCCCTGTTCGTGTTCTTTTTTGAGTTTTCTATTCTATGACAAATGTAATAACCACCCCCGCCCCCCTTTTTATTTCATTACTATCAGTACACGAAGGACAGTCCTACAATACTGCCGAAACATAAAAGGTTAACATGTTGACATCACTTTACAATAGGTAGCAGTATCAGGCTCCGAGGAAAAATATCAACCTACGGATCCCAAGTTTACGGGTTCGAATCCCGGCCAAGGTGTGCATAATTTGGCTGAAGCTTAAATGATGAGAAGGCAGAATGTAACTGAGGTAACGGTTATATGAAAAAAAAAATCCTTAGTTGGTTTAAAGTAATCCTCAGTTTTTCGTCAGAATATTTCAGATGTCCGCCGTTGCTTAGGTTACATAACCTCCAAGTGTGCTTTTTGTTTCCCCTAAGGCGCATGTTTATTATCAAAACACCATCAATTGTAAATGCGCCCGATGTGTCTAATCTATGCAGTGCAAGCGTCAAGTGAATATCTTCGTCTACAAAATTAATCAGGGAATAATGAGACCGGACGCACATACTTTGAATCAATAGCAATCTCTAAAGGCACCACCACGTACCCTTCTTTTCCCAAACAACGAAAAAAATGAATAGTTGGTTTTTATTCGTGATGTTACACAAAGAAAACGAGATTCTAGCTTGTTTTGTTTTTTGTGTGAGAACACCAAGTGTTTGTGGGCCTCTAATCAGTTCAACCAACCATAAGGGTGATCACTATTTTTCATCATTGCTCACGCAGCCTCAGTTGAAAAAGGCATAGATGCAATTTTGCCAGTGACATTGCCTAACAGAAAGGCGTGATATTGCTCGCTCTTGTGATTCGTCAAGCTGACTAACGAATGCATAATGATTGCTGCTATGTGTGATTCGCGTCGCAGCATGCTTGCGGGAGCTTCTGAAAAGGGGTTATCTTTAGGCTCAGATTTTTTTTTTTTTTACATTGTGGGTGTTCTGCGTCAATTTCAATTACTAAACCATGCAAGCATATGCTTATATCAAGCAATAAATATAGCCCTTTAATGTTTTTATAAGGCATTATTTTTTAAACTGACAGAATCGCACAGTAGGCACGCCTCGCGTAGTTATTAGTAGGGTTCCGTGTTTTTGGACAACTCCGTTGCACCCCAAAATACACACGCCTATAAAAGTTTCGTAAATTAGGATTTATCCGAAAAACACCGAAGTTTCGGTGTCCCAACGCACACAAAAACGATGATATTCTACAATTAAGTTTGCTCAGAGAACAAGGTCAAAGGTCCTGAGAAAATACCACCCCAGTTTTTTTACAAATTTCGGTTCATTACGGACCACAGGTTACTGTGTTCTGGGTCACGACAAATGCCACTGTTCGGGTTTCAAGTTTGGACCGTACTTTATGTGACTCTTACAGGAAGTGAGGGCTGTGTTTTTTGTGACAGTGAGAGCTGTGAACCATATAGATTTCAAAGCAGGGGGAACGGGAGGGAGGAGGGGCAGTTGAAGATTCTGTATTGCACCCTTTACCACTCCACCTCACGCAGGCCTGCAGAGTACGGTGATAAAATGGGATGGGATAAAAAGGAGCTTCGCAGCAAACGCCTCCGAGAGTTTAGTGCTTTTAAGGTATCAACGTTCATTGAAGCAACACTCATTTGCAAGGTTTGTCGTGGGACAGATCAGCATAACTAGTGGCAAGGGCGCGAACGCGTAATCCAGCTGAATACGCATCTTTTGATAGAAGCGCGTTCTTTTTAATCTAGCGCACACTTTCACCGTATATTATTTATTTTGTAAACAAAATAGGAGACATTTTAAAGATAACATTCGAATTTCAGAGATGTGGGAATCTAACAAATGAAAACTTCTGTACACTCCGAATCAAAGGCAAACACATAAATTTAGAAAAAACTTGCTCCGAATTCGATGAACAATAAACTCCGAAAACACGCGAACCCTAAATAAAAGTCATCCATAGTCACTGACTGGGTTTCCATGAATGCGATCGTAGCGCACCGAGTCGAGCGGGGACCGATCGCACGCATCCCCTCTCCCTACTTCTTCGTCTCCTACCCATCTACCAGCAATCTGAATAGAGAAACCTCAGTTCGATGCGCTACGGTCGCATCTGAGGAAGCGCAGGCACTGACAGCTTAAGAGAGGCGGGGCGTAGCACTTCCCTACCACCAGATTATCGCTACACAAACAATGAGATAGCGTCCCTAGCCAAGCGATGCGCCGAAGGACGAATCAAGAATCACGAAGCATAAAGGCCTTCCTTCCTTAAGCTCTCATTTACTGTAGGGCTCACAAGCCACTTGCATATCAAATCAAACTCTAACGAGCTAACAGCTCATTCGAACATGCGGTTTTCTTTTCTATTGTTTCATGTTTATGTACTTTGAAATGCTCTGTCATGATCATCAAACAATTGGTTTTCTCATAATGTAACACACTGTAGCATTTTGTTCAATCCATCCGCATGTTTTGCATCCAGGGCCGTGGTCAACGTGCGTGACTGAGGACAACTGCAGCCAGGGCTGGAGGATGCGGACCGTTCGGTGCGTGGACATCGGCGGCGAACAGAGTACAGACAGGCACTGCCGTCATCGAACCAAACCACCGTCGTTCGATTCATGCTACAGCGGCTGCGATCAGCGACAACACCTACTTCGGTGAGCTGCGCTAAAATATAAATAAATTACCACTTTTGAGCGAGAGCTTCTATGAGCTCTGGCTACAGCTATTTAAGATTTCCTTTGTGCGCTGTCCCACCTCCTCGTGACTGCGCCAATTCCTCGTGGAATCACGGCGAGTGTATACAATTCGTGAGGCTAACTACTTTATAGACATCGGCAGGATGAAGACGACAGGGCTCCTTTTTTCGATGACCGTCCTCGAGCACGTCCTCGCTGCTTTCTAGCGTACTTTGGCTGCACGTGCATATTCCAAGCTCCCGGGACGCCGAAGCGCTCTCGAAGGTGGGAACTTCGCGCTGGAAGTGGGACAATCGGAAAGTCTCCCAGCTCTTCGGGTTTCGTCAGTGATAGTAGTGGACTCTTTAATAAAATTAATACGGATAAAAAAAATACGCAAATCGATTCTGTCTGATGCTTAGTGCGTTGTTCAATGTGATGAGAATATTTTTACAGCTTTTCAGCAAACACTGGTGATACATGACTCGAGAAACGTCACTCGAGTAGTGCTCTTCGGGAAAAAAAAAACAACAAAACAAAACATTTCGTGGTGTTTTTTTTGGAAAAAACTTCCGTTCGTAGATCGAAATAAGGGTCAAAAACACTGCCGCTTAAATATAAAAAAGTAAGGTAGGAAATAAATTCGAGTTAATTACATCTGTATGACTTCTAGCCTTCAAATGCATAAATAATGTGAACAGCAAAAGGTCAGGGCCCAATTGGCATCCTCATCAATACCTTCGTTTGAGAGCGCAGGGTTGCTATGGCGCATATGCGTCCCGAGGTTTGTGTTTTCAGTCAAGGTTGTTTCTAGGATTGCCATTCGAAAAAAAGAAAAAAAAAGAAACAACAGCGGAAAGCTTTCGGCTTGTCATTTCCTGTGCGAGGCTCGGAAGTTGGCGTTCCGGACATTAGGAAATGATGCAGTCGATCAGCCTCCAACGGCACGAAGCACATTTGTGTTGATCAATGAGTGTCGGGCGAAGAAACACATGGTTTCGGCAGGCATGCTGCCATCGCCTATCGCGTGCACCCGCCACAAACCGCTGAGGTGTTACTTGCTTTCAACCAAATAATTCCCCCTGTCGTAACTTTCAGCTTAGAAAGCGCAGGGCGTAGAGGGTCCCAATTTTATTTTTATTGCTTCCCAGCCAATAACATTTCGGCCATAATTTACTAAAAAAATAAGAACGCAAAATAACGAATCACGAAGCAAGACGACTAAACAAAAGAGGCATCTCCCCATGTTTCTTAAGCTGTCAGTTGCTAGAGTAGGTTCGAAACTTTGTAATGATATGCACACACGAACATATGAATTGATTGGCTGTCCTCCGTTTATTCGTCCATCAGTTTGTGCTGCTTACACTCTAAGAAACCCCTGCGCGTCTACTTACCCGCAAAACGCTCCAAGAGCCAATCTCTGCGATCAACGAAATCAGCTCAGCGAATGATGAGGCGGAACGTCCGTTTAGATCTAAAAATAAAGTCTGCGCTGTGGCCCTTCGCAATGCAAAGCGTCGTGCTTGCATGGCGTGATGCCACAGCGCAGTCTTAAATTTGAGGCCTAAACAGATGTTCCGCCTCATCATTCACTGAGCTGATTTCGCAGATCGCAGAGATTGGCTCTTTGAGAGTTTTGCGGGTAAGTAGACGCGCAGGGGTTTCTTAGTGTGTACTGTTTCGATGTACTTTTTTAACGATTGTTGTACTTCCCAACCTGATCAAACCCATCAAAAATAGCTTCGCGATAAGAATTCCGGGGCAGCTACTTTCCAGCAAAATGCTTGTGAGATCAAATCGCTGCAATCTTCGGCAGGTGTTTGGCGAATGACGAGGACGAAAATAGGTTCCTGAAAACAATCTTCGCTGAGGCACTCAGCAAGAGGAAGGCGGGTGAAACGTCCTGCTTAATTTGATATCGCAGTTTTTTTTTTGTAGGCTTAAACAAGTTTTAAGTTTAGTCATTCGCCGAGTTCACCCAGTGGGTAATTTGGCTCTTTCTCCCGAGTGGCTTTGCAGGAAGGTAGACGTTCTGAATTGTTTAGAATTCGGTAAGAATCCAGTCATTTATAGTGAAAAAATTAACTTGAGATAAACAAACGAACAAAAAACACTTATATTAAAATATAAATACGTACCAGTTGTCCTGCAGATAAGTTTAAAATAATTGTAATTGTGTTACAATAAATATTAAAAAAAAAGTTGAAAGCCCTGTTTTAACCATTAGCAGCTCAAGAAACGCAGGGTGGGGGGCGAGACCCGAGCGCCATATCAATGTGCATTATGTCTTAAGCATTAGCTGTTCATGACCACAAAACATGAGCAAGTAAATAAATTAATATATAAATTGTTCCAGAGGTAATGCAATTGTGGCGTTAGCCCATATGAACGAAAATGAACAGGTGCTCGGGACGTAGCACTTGCTGCCATTCTTTCGCATTCGGTTACTATATCAAGCTGAATAAAAACGTATAAAAATATTTCTTTTTAACTACGTTTTAAAGAGAGTTTTTGGAAATTTTCTTCGACGACCGAAGGCGTT
This sequence comes from Ixodes persulcatus, assembly GCA_013358835.2. Taxonomy (NCBI): domain Eukaryota; kingdom Metazoa; phylum Arthropoda; class Arachnida; order Ixodida; family Ixodidae; genus Ixodes; species Ixodes persulcatus. The sequence goes on from JABSTQ010000988.1 coordinate 129,208, forward strand.
TGACAAAAAGTGTTAATAAAATGTTTGGCAGAGGGCGCGGCTGTATTTTATACTGGGTGTTTCAAGGAGCGGCCAGGCTCTTTAAATCGACCGCAAAATTGGGTTTCTTAACCTATCGCGCTACGACTTTGTGCAGCGTTGCCCACAGATGGTGCTTTTTTTTTTTTGTAAATTTGCAAAGAGCGAACTTACCTGAGGAAAAAGTAAAGAAAGAAAAATGCTTAGCTCCTATGGAAATGCAGCGAAGCCGCCGGTCTTCAAACAATTCGGCGCCGTTTTGCACGGGTGACAAGAGATGGCGCAAGCGGTCGCGACGCCAACTTCCGCCAACGAACGAGCATAAAATGCAGAGAGCCGGCGTCTTTAGGAGACGATCTCTTCGACTCAAAAGCGGCGCGCTTTCCGCAGGCGGCGACAGTTGCAGAAACAAAAACAGGCGCGGTGACAACAAGGAACTGCAGTTGCTTTTCTGCTAAGGACGCCGGCTCTCGGCGTCGTAGGCTCATTCATTGGCGGCAGTCGGTGTCGCGACCGCTTGCGCCATCTCTTGTCTCCCGTGCGAAACGGCGCCGTGTTGTTTGAAGACCGGTGGCTTCGCGGCGTTTCTATAGGAGCTACGCCTTTTTCTTTCTTCACTTTTTACTCAGATAAGTTCGCTCTTTGCAAATTTTACAAAAAAAAATGCACATCTGTGGGCAACGCAGCACAAAGTCGTAGCGCGATAGGTTAAGAAACCGAATTTTACGGTCGATTTAAAGAGCCTGGCCGCTCCCGGAAACACCAAGTAGAACAAACGACGTAAAAAGCACGTCAAAGGAGGGAGGACTAGGAGCACGTTTTTTATGAACCGTGTGCCATGGGCTTCCCCCGTCTCACGCGTTTATTCTTTCGTGGGTTTCCTGAATCTCGCCAACTCGCTCACAGCTGACTTAATACCATGACGTTCTTTAACGCCCGAAACGGAGTTTCAAGAGTTATGAAATGATCCGAAGTTAATTAAAACGAAGACATTAGTATCGCGTGATTGCGGTTCCGGCTAATGGTCAGCATAGCGCTATTGCTAGACGCTAAATATCTATTTTGGATTTGATTTTCTGCTGAGCGAATAAGAGACAGTCTGCCATGTCAAGCAATACACATGGTCCCAGAGAAATGCCAAGCTCAGAATATAATTAGGCAAAACAAATGGAATGTGGTTAGGGACGATGGACATGACGTTTCACACGCGCATTGTCCCTGCGCACATCGCATTTTTAATGTATAATTGTATTATGTAAGCTTTGTCACCCGCCGGGATCCTGTTTTTTTTTTTTCGCCGTTACTGGCTCTTTCCGTATCCTGTGGGAAAGCGAACTCGCAAACGTTACGAGTCTAGTCCATGTAACATGAGGTCAAAAAATGTTGGCTGGCGTTGTGAGTCTAGCCTGCCGTCAATGTGAGACTTTCCGACATTCTAACACACTTCTACTTTTCTTGGCACATGTGACATTATACCTAACGCGCGCCTGTCGCCAGGGCCTGCAATATAACAAAAGATGCCGGTTTTTAGCAAACTTCTCTGGCCGCCCAATCTCGATAGTGGTGACAGAGCTCTTTGCTTGCTAAAGATTGCTCAAGGCTGTAACTGTACCCCTTTCAAAGAGCAGCGTGTAATAAAATTTTGTCAGCTGTCGAATGCCTGTTCGTTTTGATTTGAACTTGGGGAACTTGATGATAAATTTAATTGGATCCCTGAGAAGTTCGCAAAAGAGTAAAATTTATAAAACTAGCTTTTTTATCTCTTTTTTCCGTGTGGGACAATTTTATGTACGTACGCTGCTTGGCAATTAAAAAAAAATACAAATATATTTTCTAGAGTTTTATTTTTTTCGTCCCTTATTATAGAATGTCTGAAAGAAAATGGCGGTGTGAGCCGAGAAAATTAGGCTGTCAAACACACGCATATCGGACATTGCATAACAGCGTGCTTTTAAAGACAATGTCTGAAGCTATATAATATCCGCAGAATGAAATATATTATTTGCCTTTACTGCCTGTTTGCAGTGAAGCAATAGTTTTTACTCAAATCACACCATGGTTCCAGACAGGAACAGTTAGAACGTGTCTCGTACTTGTGTTGAACTGTCGAAAACACACTACACGATTCTAGCGTAATTTTCAAGTTGTAAGACTTTACAACTTCGCTTGTGAAGCGCTACATAGACTATAATGAGATCATGATGTTTCGATACATTCTTTCAGCGGTTATATGGGCTACATACAGTGCATACTAAACAATTTCACACCTTTAAGGGAGTAAACAAATGCGTTAAAGAGCTTTACATCCATGGGTACTCTCTTTCTTTACCTTTATTTTGAGAAGCACATCCTTTTAATCGCAACAAAAGTTTTGGCGTGAAAAACCTTTATATTAAAGGGTATAAATAGGCTGTAGAAACAATTTAAGATGTTTAAAAATGTTTAAGCGAACTTACATTCCCTTGAAACAGCTTCAAGGAAAGTTGTTTTCGCGATAAGATTGAGTAACTATTGCCCAAACTGATTCATTTAACTTATATACGCATTCCTTGAACATCGAGATGTTATGACGTACGTGAAATACTGACGAAAAGAAAGCAGCACACCGTTATATAAAAAAGCCTCCGCCCCTTCCACAATAAACACCCACCCTTTGTTTTGTAACATTCGGAAAATACACGAAGGACATATCGTTTACTCATTGTAAACGCTCTCAAATGCGGATCAGTATATTCTAATTATCGAGTGCACAAGGCGATGAAACAGGCAACAAAATGGTGATTTCTGCTGCAAGCGTCCGTCATTACCGCTTTTTTACTGATTCCCACGCATGTGTATGTGGTGCGTGCTGCATGTACCCTTGTTGATGGTAAAATATCTTCAGGGCGCTGCGAACATCTCCGATGCCCTATTTCTAGCCTGATTGTCAACATTCGTGTAACAACATTAAGGTTGTTATAAGGAACGAGCCTATCTACACCCTTCGGGATGTAAAGTCTTTTGTGTGCCTGCTACTCATGTGATCACCTTCACACGTAAGCGTCGCAACACTCCCACAGCAAAAACTTGCTTTCGTTGGCTGGTGAACTCCATTTCGCCTTACGATGGACAGCTGCGGACGCTGCAAGCCCTCCCAGCCAACCCCGGGCCGTAAACGTACCACTCGACTACAAGCCCCGCGTGTATCTGAAGGTCACGTGACCCTCGCGCAACAAATTGAATTGGCTTCGATGCGTAGCCTCCCCTGCGGTACTTTATAAGTTGAAACGTAGTATCCGCCGCTCAAGCCCGCCGCTCTCCTTCCAGCGGATGAAGGAAGAACCAGTTGGGCGGGGACGGTGGCGGAGACGGTGGCAGGAACTGTCGGTCTTAGTGCTGCGTTTACCGCATGGTTTTGGTCGGCGTGTTTGCGCATCCTGCAGGTTTAACGAAAAAAGCGAGTGCGTTATGATAGGAGTTGTTGTGTTTCTTTTCCAAACTTTTGAAACTCAACATGATCATTTTATTAACGCACGTCAACATCTCCGTCACATGTGATATGCTCCTGCTCTCACCGCTTTGTATTTCTAGCAAAATAGTTTAATTTTAGCACACAGGCCAGCCTCAGCCAGCAGGCGCACGGGAAATCCTGGAGAGTTTATCCTCGTCTCTTCTGTTGCCTTGAAACTATACCGCCCCGCCATATGTCGCATGGGGCGCCGGCCGTTTGTCGAAAGACAGTTCGTAGTGGGGCAACTCGTAGCAGGGCTATTCGTCACATAGGTAAATTCGTCATCTGTCGATTCGTTACTGGGACAACTCGCCGAAAAACTGGAGAAACATTTTGAAGATCTTATTTCCAGCATAATAGATTTTTAGCGTTCGGCCGCTTTTGTTTATCAGCTTCTGTGTAGCGGCCTCTTACAAAAGTTCAGTCTTGCTTTTCTTAGGATGGTAAACGTTTTAGTTCACTTTAGAAGCATAGACTATAAAACTTTCAGGAGAGCGACACAGCTACTCTGCATACGCGACACAGACTTCGCATGTGCCACACAAACTGCGCATGCGCGCCACGGATTCAATGTTGCTCGTCCACGTGCGCTACACAGACAGACTGCTCATGCACGACACAGAGACAGTTACAGACTGCATATGCGTGACCGAAACGTTTCACCTATAACCCCACAATTGCCTAGCAATGTGCCATCCATTTTTTACCATGAGAGGCTGAGAGAGGTGCCACTATTCTCGTGGACGAGACGTAATTAGTCAGTGTCTATTATAAATGAGTAAAACTCTAATTTCTTTTGTCGAGAAAAAATATAACGAAATCAAGGAAAGGGATCGCTGCTAATTGCACGCTTTTGAAAAAACTATGCTCGATAGCCATGAACAAAATGCTACAAAAAAAACAGAAATATCTGTTTATAGTTTGGTGAATTGTAATAGTGACGAATTTCCCGACGATTCGCCCAATGTGACGAATAGCCCTGCTACCAGTTGACCTGTAACGAATTGTCATTCGACAAACGATCCTAAAACCGCATGCAAATCGTAGTGCTTATATTCCTCTCTTTATGTCGGTTTATGCACCTCCCATTACCTCAAATGCTTCATATATTCACAACTACCATCTCGAGTGCCGCCAAAAAAAAGTCATTGTCGCCTCTAGTAGCCAGGGCTGTGGGCCGTTTGTCGAAAGACAATTCTTAACATGGCAACTAGTTACAGGGCTATTTGTCACATAGTGCAATTCGTCATAGTACAATGCATCATTGGGTAAACTGGTTCAAAACTGGAAAAAAGGGTGACATGGAACATGTATGTGAAAAATATAAACTTACAAATACCTCTTTAATGTACGCTTACTTTTTGGTTTTGGAGCGACCAGTCACTTTCGGTTTCTAGATTCTGTGTTCAGCCCTTTTTCGAAAGTTCATGACGCTTTGTTGCGTTAAAAAGCGTTGAAAACTCTTTGTTGCCCGCATCCTTTTGGTGTTTTTATATGACCCGTTTTTTTTAATTTTCTTATTCAAAGACTTTCTAAAGTAGATGTGACTGCTTAGATTCGGTGTTCACTTTCGCCCCTTTTGTTATTTCTAATTTTTATTCTTTATTTGTTTCTTTCAGCCTGCAGCGCCTGTATCAGGCATTATCGCAAAGTCAAACAAACGTGAGAAGAACACAAAATTTTTCGACATTTGTCGCACGACCGATATTAGTAAGCAGAGCATTTCACTCCTTGATGGAATGAAATGCACTGCCTCAAAAAAGAACTTCTTACCCAATTCTTCTTGGTACGGAGCTCGCGTATTTTTTGTGGATGTGTTCTTTGCTTTGTGAAATATAATTTGGAGCATTCCTGTCAGGCTTTTCATATATGATACAAAAATGTGCCATTATAAAAAATGGCCTGGCTTATGCTTTTTATTTGGAACTATATGCTCTATAAATTACAGAAGTGAAATAAGCCTAACAGATTTCGGCAATTTTTGTGAAGAATTGTAATCACGACGAATTACTCTATGACGAATCGCTTTATGTGACATATTGCCCTGCCACAAATTCACCTGCTAAGAATTGCCTTTCGACAAACAGTCCTACAGACCAGTAGCCCAAGGTACTGTAGACAAACGACTGCTTGCAATGCCTGACTGAAGGCGTCTTCCCGAAATGAACCCTGTGTTGCCGTGAGCTTGTGTCCCAACTTTAGACGCACCTTGAAAGCGAAGCATGGTTTTGGGAACAGCTTATCTTGCTGCTTCTCGCAAAGTGACCATTCTTCAAACCACCTTTGTATTCTTTTTTTTCTTTTTCTTTTTTTTTAACTTTTGGTGACTACGATATAGCAGATATCTAGGCTGACCCCTTGTAGAGAGGGTTTTGCGGTGGGTGTAATTACAAATTCTTGACCCCCTGCACCGAAGAGGTGGTTTTCAGTTTTTCATAGAACACCGAGAGTTAACTTTCGACAGCAAAACGTAACGAAACTACCTAAGTCTGGCAGAGTGTCGCATTATGAGGGATACGCCCAAAACTTCATTTAACGACCGAACTATACATACATTTTTAAAAGTATCTCCGTGGAGATACAGATACCCGAATGTATCTCTAAGATACTATCAAGATATATTTGTATCGCTGTTCTACACAGACCTGTAATTATGTAGCCAGGATCACAACTTGTGATGTCACGGTGAGGCAAATCCTGGTCGTGTTGTCACGAATAGAAACCAGAAAAGGGTGCAAAAAAAATAAAGAGTATTGGCGACGAGCGCGACCAAAAGCATCGCTGTGGTCGGCTTTCCACAATTGGTCGGGCGCTCATTAATTGCGACGTCTTGAGTCTGAAACATTCTACGTTAATTAATTGAAATTAGTAGAATGTCAGATCGTCATCCTTGACTGTTTTGGTTTAAGGAAGCGATGACTACAAGATTCCACCGTGCTTTTTACACACGCAGTCGAATGCGTCTCTGGTAATCCATATTACTTTTTATGACGTCACAATTGGGAACCATAAAGGCCCGTTCACAGTCTTGCGACCGAGTAAGACCGAGAGAAACCAGACCGGTTTTTAAGCCTCTTGCGATGTCTTAGGACCAGCTCCGCTGCAGCGCATCAGGTCCTCAGACGTCGCAAGAGGCTTAAAAACCGGTCTGGTCTCTCTCAGTCTTACTCGGTCGCATATATGTGAACGGCTCTTAAGACTTGAGCCACAGAGACATCCCGTCGCGAATGAAGGACTCTAATCTCGGCGCAAAATGATGCGTTTGACGCACGCTGTGTTTTCCCCGTCAAGGTGGCAGGTGGGCGAGTGGAGCCCGTGCGAGCACGTCAACGCCCGCCCCCACCTTCGAAGCCAGTGCCGACCGGACGTCCCGGAGACCGGCCTGGCGCGCCGCAACGTGAGCTGCGTCTTCCAGCCGGCCGTCGGACCGTCGCGAGCGGTGGACTCCGCAGCATGTCTGCACCTGCCTCAGCCCAGCAGCGAACTACGCTGCGCCATTCCCTGCCCTCAGGTGCGATTGCTGCGGCGTTTTACGCGGCGCAATCAGAGGGTCGAGAAAGAAAAAAGAATAGCCCAATCATCTGTAGCCAAATCAAAATTCAGGCCGCCACATTGATTCTTGATTAAAGAACCGACTTCTCTTCTATTGCGCGTTATTATCTTTTTTTTTTTTACTCGCTCGAATATTTAATTCGACTCGGAACACGCGTCTTTTAAACGACGAGGGCTCCATTCAATAGCGAGGAGTTCGGTTTATTGAAGCTATGAGTAAAAAAGACAAACAAATTTGCGAAGAAAGCTAGTATAGCACGTGTAGCTCTTTAATCCTCCTTGGTTTGATTGTTTAGTTGTGCTTTCTATTGGGGGGGGGGGGGGGGGGGAGCTTGAGCGGGACCACCGCAGTCCTCACTGCACTGTTTTTCGCTGTTGGGTGCTTATTTTTAAGCAAGGTCTTCGTAAAAGAACGTCATGTTTCTCATTTTTAGACGCTTGAATACACGGCCCTCTTGCGGCTTTGTTTTAGTTTTTATTTTAGTTTTTACAAATTATTCAAATATTTGCTTTCTTGATAAAGCGCACGTAATGCGTCCACGTCTGCTTTTCTGCAACGCACGCTACAAGGTAATCATGGCGAGTATTTGAGCTCATACAGCGAAGAACAAGGCCCTAAAGGCAATATGGCTCTAAAATTTAATCTGCGCAGTAGCAATGCGCATGTCGATTCGTTTGTTCATTTTCGCTGCGCAAATCGCGTGTTCAAGCCAACATTTTTGTTTTCGTGTCTCCTCATTGTTTGAACGCGCTCTGCAGATAGTAGTGGTTAGATAACGAGGGATTTTGCGGGAAAATAGGTTCTCAGGCATTTTAAAGAGGCAGAAAATATTAGGCATCTATAAATAATAATTTTTAAGATCTTTTGAATCCTAGATAACGGAAACAGAGAGGACGCCAAAGAGGCTTAAAGAGTTTGCATGGCCAGGCTGGCCCGAGACGGAATACGGAAGCCTATGGATTGTATTAAATCCATTTAATTCTATTCTTACTGAAAATTGTTGTGGAAAATGTATCGTGTTCGATAAATCTCGACCTGTCATGATTTACATGCTCAACCTTTTATCGCTGCAAATTATCTCCACCAATACCACACACTTTCCCTTTTCTTTTTCTCTTTCACATACACAATACAAATACGATGACTCAATAAACCAAAACGTGACTTGTTTGGCCGGAACTGGCCCATGAGCATCTTTTCTGTGGGTGCGCTTGACACCACCCACAGAACACGAAGCGCCCGCGGTTGCAAAACACGAACAGCTATAGACTTGTTGAAGCCGCCGGAGCACCTGCAGTTAAAGGGAAGATGGGGCGCTTCTGCATTTGAGAAAAAACTTTTGGATTGCGTTAATTTTGCCGTTAGAATAACAGATATCACAATTATATTTCAATGCGACCCGCCGGAGAGCCATAAGAGCAATTTCAAAATAGGGCTGAAGCCCCGCCTCCCTAGCCTTGGGCAGCCAAAAGATCCGCCGATGACGTCACGTACAGTGACTTTCTTTCGCGTTTTCTTGCGTTGAACAATACTTGCGCAGCAAATGGTTTGAGTATTCGGGTTCACGGGGTAAAAATACACTAGAATTCATTTCTAACTCATTTTTTTTCAAGAAGCTCCCTAGCTTCCCTTTTTAAGTGGTGACATAGGAAAAAACTGGCGCCTCTTTAAGCAGATATCTGAGCTATGTGTGACTTCTTCAACGCCAGACACGAAGCCTCTACCAGGACCCACAAAGGCCGCCCTGCTGCTAAGCGTAGCGGGCAACGACGCGCTGTAAGTGTAAATCAATTTCGCCTTCAATTTGGCTGAAATCCAGAAGGATTATGCCACTGTCATTGGGAAGTTTGACAAATAATTCGCAGCGAAGTTAAATGAGGTACACGAGAGCTACCCGTTTCGCCGACCTCTGCAAGCGCAAGGCGAGTCGGCAGAGCAGTTCATCAGAGACCCAAGGAAGCTAGCGCAGTCATGCTATTTCAGCCTAATGACAAACTCCATGATACGGGACCAAATCGTTTTTGAGACAAACTCCAAGAAATATTTCTGCGTGACAACAAGCTGATGTTGGCTAAAACCGAACAAGTATGCAAGGTGGCCGAGTTATCTGCTGCGCAGAAGGAGCTTTGTGCACGGGAACAGCAGGTTGACGCAGTGAAGACGACTCCGAGAAATGAACCACAGGCAGCACGACACGACGCCAGAGGTCCAGACCGGCATATTGACCCTTCGAAGACGTGGTCGAGTAACGACGAGCCACCTGCAGTGTTTCATTGTCGCAGGTGCGGTCGAACGAAACTGCCCGGCGTTTCGTTCGCCCGGCCATGAAACTGCCCAGCGTTCGGACGCACTTGCCGACGATGTGGAGGCAAGAAACACTTCTCGGTGCATTGCAACGGCACCAAGCAAGTCCCCTAAATCAAAATTTGCGATGAAGACTTCGAGATTCTCGTCGACGCGTGTAGCAGTGCCATGCGCAATCGAGACTGGACGGTGCAAGCACACGTGGCGAACAGAATGCTCGAACTCAAGGTGGACACGGGAGCTCAAGCCAATTTTTGGCCGTACTGTATGCACCAAAAGTTGCTGCCAAGGATGCAGCTGAGGGCCAGCAACTCCGTGCTACGTTCATACGATGAAGGGATCATCAAGCATCTGGATGTTGTGACTCGGAAAGCCACAATTTCCAACAGGTGGACTGACAGAGACTTCTTTTTCGTGAAAAAAGGACGCCAAGCCATACTAGGGCTCGGCGCCAGCGAAATACTACGACTTTTCGCAAGCCCGGTTGATAGCGTGACGGCGAATAGCAGCGATCACGTTGTGAAAGTGTACCCTCAAGTCTTCACCTGCACTTGGTGCCTTCAGCGTCATTACAGGATGGTGTTGCGGGAGGGTGGTTCCTGTCGCGCAGATGACCCGACGTGTGCCTCCAGCTTTGCAAGAGCCACTCGGACGGGAACTAAACCGAATGCTGAAGGCAAGCATCGTTGCCAAGGTAGAGGAACCGACGGACCGAGGGAGTCCCTTAGTGATTGTAAGTAAAAAGAATGGCGACCCAAGAGTGTGCATAGACCTGAGAAAAATCAATGAATGAGTGAAGCACGAACATTAAGAGATGCCGCGTCGGGAAGAAATTGAGGCAGAAATCGCGAGAGCAGAAGTTTTCTCTCGCTTGGACGAAAGTCCACCGAATTTCTGCTGATTAAAGAGACTTCCAGACTCTACCCATTAACACCTTCCTTAGGCCGTTATCGTGTTTTCAGACTACCATTCGAAATCGCATCTGCTTCAGAAGTTTTTCAAAAGACCTTGACTCACATATTTGACCCAGTGGAGGAAGTACGTGTTTATGTCGATGACATTTTTAAATGGACTGCAACAAGACAACAACACAAAGAAAGGCTCAGATTGGTCCTGGAAACAGCGCACAATGCGGGTCTTACTTTCAACTCGACAAGGTGAAAAGTGGGGTCACCAACATGCATTTTTGGTTGACGTAATTACCGCAGAAGTCATACGACCAAGCCCCACCCCTGTAAGTTCCTTGTTTGACATGTCAGCACCTGCTGGCAAGCTGTGAGTACAGCAAATGCTAGGAATCGTAAATTACTTCGGAAAGTATTTTACAAGCGATTCCCAAAAATCACTCAGCTGATTCGTCAGCTGATAAAGAAAGACGCGCGTTTCTAGTGGAGTGAAAATCATGCAAAAGAATGGAACCAGTTTTGCAAGGGCTTCAGCATCCATCCTTTTTTGGTCTTTTTCGACCCTAGAAGAGAGACCAAAATAACCGTGGATGCTTCTCAGAACGGCATAGTGTCAGCTCTTATGCAACGTCATGGCGACTTGTGGGAAAAAGTTGCTTATGCCTCACATGTACTGAAGAATACTTAAAGAAGGTACTTCACAGATTGAAAAAGATGCAACGGAGGGGGTATCTGGATGCGAAGAATTCATCACTTCGTATACGGGCGTAAGGTGATTCTTTAAAGCTATCACCGTCCGCTGATAGAAATTTTGCAGAAAGCAAATGGTGATATGCCGCCACGACTACAGCGTTTGTTTCTTCGCCTGCTCAAGTACTTTTTCCAACCGCAGCGCATTCCAGGAAAACAGCTGGCGCTGGTTGATATGCTCTCGCGGGCTCCAATCAGCTGCCTACTAAAGCACGAAGCGAACGAAAATGTGGAAGTGCATGCCACGAGTGTTGTTTCGTCCCTCGTCAGCGAGGCGACGCAAGTGTGGGTGTCGAGATAAACAAACAGTGACAGTTATATCAAGAGCGTCTTGGAATGCCTCAAAACTAACACACCAGTCGAGGAACAACTTAGGTCCTTCTTAGAGAATTGTCAGTGGTGAACGATATGCTGTTTGAAGGTTGCAAAGTCGTGATACCTACGAGCATGCGTCTTGAGATTGTACGCAGGATACACGGGCACATGGGGCATAATGAGTGCAAATTACAAGCGAGCCGTATTGTTTCTTGGCCAGGGATGAATAAAGATATTTTACAATCTTGTGAGCAAGTGCGAAGTGTGTAGAAAATACGCAGAAAAAGGTAAGCAAATCGTGAAAGAAATACCTAAAGAAACAAAAACGGAAGAAAGAATATCTGGCTTGGATTGCTCAGTTACAGATACATGTCCCTTGAAACACGGAAAATCACCGGGATAGCTACTTCAACGTCGGCGACTGCGGACACCTTTACCAGACTTCAAAAGAACGCCAAACTACGGTTGTCCTTAAACATCAGGAGACACAGCCGATGAGGCGGCACCTTCCACCTTTGCAAATACAACCAATCCGCATCCAGGGTGACACGTAGGCGATGAAGGCCAAGGTAGTAAAGAGGACGCGCCTTAGGTTTTATCAGGTCGTTAGAGGACACGGCAACTTTCTAAGACGTAAGCGCCCACATTTGGTGGAGACAAAATAACTTTTCCATAGTTACGATGAGTACTCGGCGGATGAGGCGAGCTTCAACGATGGTGCACCAGAACAACTTCAACCACCCGCATGTAGTTCGACTACGACAATACAATGCTAAGAAGATCCTCACGCAACGCAAGACCCCGCATCGACTAGGCTACGAGCAGAATTTTTTTCAAAGCCTATGACACGCGTCTCCTAAGGCGTATAGTCTAACGTTCTAGCCGTCAGGCTTTCATTGTGTACATCCTGCTTGATTTTCATTTCGTTAAAGGAAGACGTATCGTGTTTTATAAACATACTTGCCAACGTGTTGTCGTTGCCCATGCTCTCTACCAACTCCACACTCTTTTCCTCTTCTTTCTCTCTATAATATACAGAGTATAAGTACGACGACTCAATAAACCGTAGGGTGATTTGTTTATAGGGAACTTGCCCATGAGTATCTTTCCTAGCTAACGCACGAAAGACCTAATTTTGAAATCACCCTACAGCCTTCTCACTCCAAAAGCTGGCGACAACTGTTAGGGTTATACATTTTTCGATCAAAATGTCAAGATAAAATTGCGTTAATATACATTAGACGAAAGTTCCCCCTGTCAGAACGCTTTTTGGTAAGCACTTCTTCGTTTAAAGCAGCCAAAAAAAGCGCCTATATTATTCCTCTAGAAAGGGTATCAATAACCTGTAGTACGAAACAGAAAATAAAGACTGACAATAAATAAACGTACCAAAGTAAAAAAGAACTGGTTAAAAATAACAAAGACGTGTTCTAAACTTTAGCGAAAAAAACACAAATTCGGCGAGAAAGGTTACATTTAATTTCCGGGCCAGTTCCCAGCCCGCTTCCGCCTGGCGTAACTTAATGTAGGCATGTCACACTTCGTTTCCCCGCTCCCGCATGCGCCAGGGGGTTGATTATGCCAGCATGCATAATGCGGTCGCTGACACCCGCAGCGGCCGCTTTTACTCTCATTATACGAAATCGCGCTAACATCAGCGAAGTGGCTGGAGCGAAGGCCGGCCCCTTGCGTGGCTGAGGCAGCGCTCAGGCTGCGCTCGAGCATGAGAGTACGTGAGAGCGTACGGCGAACGCCTAGGAACCCCCTCGACGAGGTTGACAAGGCAACGTGGCTAGGCGGATTGACAGGCCTCTCAAAGTCCCGTCTCTGTTTACTAAAGCTGTATTCCCACTTCAGCGACTGCCGACGAGCGAAACGCACCAAACTCATTGAGCGACCAACGTAATCGAAAGACATCCCGCACGTTTGCCTGAGTATGCCATTCCAACTGGTCGGCACACCACTAAGGCGCGAAGAAGAGTCATCTCTTTTAATGAGACTAAGTTCGATCACAAAACAAACAAACATTCTCAAAAAAAAAAACAAAAAAAACGAACGGCACGGGAGTGTACATAAAAACGATCGTTATTCGTTGTTTATTATGCGATAACTCCGCGGGAGACCTAGAGTGCTTTGACGTCGTTGTTTTCGTCATTTTTAATCCTGAAGCAGCTCGCATGTGAGCAGGTATGACGTTTTAATAATGGACAATTGGATGGCGCTAGAATCATTGGATCATGGGCTGATCGCCGTCATAGCCGTGTGCGCTGGGCATAAGCGTGTGCCGGCAGCGATCTGACAAAAGTGAGCAAGCGAGAAGGCAAGGGCAGAGTACGAGCAAAAGGGGAAGGTCTCTCGCTGAGTGATCTTGGTTGGCGGGACTTCCCTAGGCAGACGAAACACATGACTCTGTCTTTCGTTGACTCTCGGGTAGCATTTGCTGGTCATGTTTATTGAAGTTTTTGGCTTAAGAGGATGGGTCCAGTGCCTTCATATGCGCTTTGCTTAGGTTAACGACATCTGACCATTTTGTTCCAGTCGCTTTTTTTCTTTCTGTTCCGAAGTGCGTGAAACAGTGTCTCTATGCGCGCCCTCTCTTGGCGTTGGCCGTGCTACGGCGGCATTTTGTTTTTGGCTATTTCTTTGTATTTGTTTTTCTGTTAGTGCATGTGGTCGGCATCTGGAACTACAAAGGAACATCATCACCCCTGGTACTACCAAGAATGTCATCACTCTAAACAAAAGTGCCTTGAGGCACCATATATAGTCCAGTAACGTGATAATTTATTGTGCCATGTAATGAAACTTTGAGTTGTTTTTTTCAAGTAGACGTTTTTTTGCTGCATGTACGTCTTTTTTATGAGAAAAGCTTAGTAAAAATATATTTCATACAAAACCAAAGAACATTTTTGGGGTACTCAGCAATTAACCTGTGTATTAAACTTGAATATCTGGGGATTTCCCAAATACGCCCCTGTCAAATCGTGGCATTTGGCCGGGGCCCATCAACTGGATATCTTTCTTTCCTTTCTTATAGGTTGCGAAATAAAGGCAAATAATCAGAAAATCCGACTTCTCGTTTAGACATTAGGCGCAATTTATTTTTTTATATTTAAAGTGGTTGAGGTCTTTATCTGATTATAGTTTCTTCTTTTTTGGACCCTTTTTTGTGCAACAGATTCTGATTCTAAATTTACACCGTTTCGTTGTCACTATTTGAAGGCGAATTTCGGCATCGGGTACCACCACTAACAGTGTTCAAATGGTTGATTATTGCGCGTGCCTGATACCAGGTCAACTTTTTTTCGCGTTAGGGTCTGCCCTTCTATAAGGGGTCTTCGAACTAAAAGGAGAAAGCGTAAAGCGTGAACTTTAAGCGGGAAGAGGGAACGCTTTGTTCCCTTTTTCGGGTTGGACATGACTTCTGTCGGAGCAAGACGGAGACGTCGGCGAGAGAGAGTGCGCGTGACGTCGAGTCAGTTGTCAGAAAAATGTCACTCATGACCGACCAATGAGACTGTCTCTGTCCACCTGCTTCTTCGCCTTTGCTTCCTCTCCACTTCTCTCGTTCCTTTGATTGGTTGCGCCCAGGGGTTTTGTCTTGCACACATTCCAGTGCCCCACCCGTGTGCCCCCTGTCAAAAAACGGCACGAAGCGGAACATTTGGGGAAAGCTCTCCGCTACCGCTTTCCGCTTTCCGCTGTACGCTTACCGCTCTCCGTTGCACGCTTACCGCTTTCCGTTTTTGGTTTGGAGACCCCTTTAGACGGACGGCCTAGGGGGTCTCGTCAACGTAAACCTGCTTCACGACGGCGGATAGTAATTCCTGAATATTGAAAACAAACTGCACTCTTTGCACCTGCAGGATTGTGTGGTGAGCCCGTTCGAGGCCTGGCCACCGTGCCACGCTATCTGCCAAAACCACACAGTGAGCCGACGGAGGACGGTGTTAGTGGGCCCCCTGAACGGGGGCAACGACTGCCCGGCGCTCTCCGAGACCATGAGCTGCCCTCCAAGGCAAGGCTGCCGGAGCTGGCACAAACGCAAGTCCAGGAGGAAAGCGCCGGGGGACAAAGTGTTTGTGCTCAGTGTCGGGCCATGGAGTGAATGCCAAAGTGACGAGGCGCCGCAGGAGAGTGACTCCGAGACGCCCACTGCCTTCAGACAGCCGGTCGTCGGGGTCAGGCGGCGCAAAGTGATCTGTCTGGACCATACGGGTGTCGCGGTGGATGTGCTGTAAGTTTCGTTCTGGTGGTAAAAAAGAGGGCGACTGTCGCTACAGTGGGTAGGAGACGAAGTAAGCGTGAGGGCTGGGCGACCTAGACTTAAACAAACCGCCCTGGACATGACATATTAATCGGATGGGTGCTATTAATACTGCGATAATTTACTGTTTTTTTGGGGAGCGCGTTGGTATTGCATACAATTTTGTACGAAGGACTTACACCTCTTTCGTGAAAAATTCTATGCGATAGTTTGTTCATACATCGTATGAGATACGAACACAAACTTGCCCCTTGAAAATAGTAAGTTTCTTTTTTTGTGACGGGTCGAGGCAACGTTATTAGATCAACTCAGTTCAGAAACTGCCCATAGACGCCGCTTCTACGAGCAGTGCCCACTTTCTCTGCATGGTTCGTAACACGTCGTTCGAAGGCTGCTGTGATAATTACAGTTACAAGGTTTGAAGGTACAGCTTCTAGATGGCGCTTCACTTTAGGCTCTTCGAAGAATACCGTTTTGAGGCGCAGCCCCTAGGAGGCGCTTCATCCGACGGGTAACGTGTAAGTCCACCGGAGCGGGAGTTTTACAGCTTAGTTTACGCAATAACGTTGAGTCGAGGTACATAATTCCTTATGTGGGATGCTCTCCGTCATCTGGATCAGCTTGCCTGGACCTTCCTGCACTAATAAGAGTGCAAGCGCTACGTTCCCCAAATGTCTTTTATAGATCTTTTCATCCTCAGTCGTATGGGCACTGTCCTCTTGGAATCACGTGACGTGGCCGCCATTAGGTTGCTTCAACTCGTCATTCCGCTCTCCCCTCCACGCCTCGGCTTATTCGTTGTATTAGTGCTTTTCGTCGCGTTTCACCGCGGTTTCTTGCCTTACTTTTTGTACACTCTAAGAAATGCCTGCGCGTTTACTTACCCGCAAAACACTCAGAGAGCTAATCTCTGCGATCTAGAAAATCAGCTCAGCGAATGACTACTGAGATTCCGTACGGAGCTCTATATTGAGTGAAATTAAAGAATATACCTGATAAACAAGTACTCTGTCTATGTTGGATTTGCTAAATGGCGGGAAGGAGCCGGGTGCTTTAATGTTTTTTTTTTGGTTTTTTTTTAACACTCCTGGACACACAGGCTCCGCGATTCCCTTCGAACCCCGATGAGTAGCCTTTCCTTTATGAGTGCAGCCAATAAGAGGGAAAGCGCTACGTTCCCCAAGTGTCTTTTATAGACCTTTTCATCCTCAGTCGTATGGGCACTGCCCTCTTGGAATCACGTGACGTGGCCGCCATTAGGTTGCTTCAACTCGTCACTCCGCTCTCCCCTCCACGCCTTGGCGGATTCGCTCTCCCCCCCCCCCCCCCCCCCACGCCTTGGAGGAAAGTAAGGCAACAAAGCGCGTTTCACCGCGCTTTTTTGCCTTACTTTGTATAGTTTGATACTTATATCTATTACCTAGTTAACTTATATCATGACGTGCATAATTTCTGCCTTTAATTTTTTAGTCAAATTTTACTATTTTTCCCTTCGGCGTGCCGAATGCGTGAGGATGAGGCATAGGAATCAGCGTTAGCACTTCTCCACATTGAGTATGTAAATGACTAATGCCCGATTCAGATGGTGCGATTTTACTTGCGATTTCGCAGTTGCGACGTTGCTCCTGTAGCAGAAAAAAAAAAATGGTGGAAGCTGGGGTGCTCAACATTACAGCTGCGAAATCGCAATAAAAATCGCACCATCTGAATAGGGCTTGAGACAGCACGAGGGTTCAAATGTCAATCACTTATGAGAGCTCAGATTTGTTTACTAACAGTGGCGGAACATTTTCATTTAGATGCCCGTATATTTATAATTTAGGATTGGAAGGAGTCAAGTATAGCAAGCGTGGGGAGACTATCTGTTTCAGACAGCATCGTCCTTTTTATTCATAAAATATCAAAAACAGTTTCTGTTGATTATTTGAGGGAGCTCGGAGAGACAGGCATCGACCGTTTCACTTGAATTTTTTTTTATGCTAAGAATAATGGTACGTCAACATTAGGCAGTTTGTTTGTTCATATCATACCTATATATGTATGACGCTTTCAATCGTTTTTGTAATATAAGCATTCGGTGGGTCGGTTTAGTTATAGATTTTAAGAAACTGTATACCAAGCTCGGTCCCATTTAATTCACCTCTATTATTTTAACACAAGGTAGGTACTTCCAGCTTAAGAAACTGCCACAGACAGCTTAATTGTACCGATTTTAGAATAGCATACCCAAAATCTTTGACAACGCAAAGAAATAGCGTCGTCTGTAAGCGATAATCCAAAAAGTGGTTCAGGCTCAACGCATGCGCAGGAATGACGACGTATTTTTTTTTTTTTTTTTACGCACGCAAAACAAAAATATTTGCACACGTTGTTTTAGCTTTTGATACTGCCTGGAGTCCGCACTCTTGGGCGCCGAAAAAAAGCCCTCTGCAATAAAAACACCCGAGTCTAGTGTTTTCGATGGGAAATCGAGGTTTACGTTTAGTGGCTGGCGACGCCTAAATTTACGAAGTGCATCTGTAGAAACAAATAAAGATCTGGCACCTAGCATTAGACTTCAGTCAAACTTTCCGACGTACTTCTCCTACTCAACTACAGCGTAGCTGTTAGGGGCTAGGTTCCCCAGTATCGTGTCCGGTACCAAAATCATGTCGACACAAACCTGCACAAACCTCTGGACAGCTAGCGCCATCTATAAGTGACGGCGGCAAGCACACAACCAGTCTGTTTGCCGCCATTGCTCGTAGATGGCGGTAACCTTTCCAGCCTATCATAGCAGAATGGATACTTGGGCGCGTTGGTTTGAATTCACCGTTGGAAACAGCACAAAAAACAGACGAGGATGAGGAAGAAACAGACGTGACGAGCGCAGCGCTCGTTACGCGCTCGTTACGCGTGTGTTTCTTTGTCCTCGTCTGTTTTGCGCGCTGTTTCCTACGCTCTTATCAGTTTCAGTTTAGACCCAGCATGGGTCTGCCGCGTGTCCTTTTGGGGAAAGAAGGCTGGGTGCGGAAAGAGCGGCGACGTACGCAGTAACGCGAATAAGTCCGCAACCGACGCGAGGCCGCTGTCGCCTCGACTTCCACTGCGTCCACCGCTTCAGACTCCCTTTCGAAAGAAGAGCACATCGCTCGCCCGGAAAGCCGCCGGCGAGAACAGAACCAGCGATATAAACGACGCAGGCGAGCCAATGCCACGGACGACGATCGTGCCACGGAGGCCAAGCGCAAGCGCGAGGCCCGGCGACGACAGCGCTCCACGCCGGCTGAACAGTTCCGGGGCGCGACGGCGAGGTTACGGAGGGAGTTCGTGGAAAACCCGTTAGGTGTCAAGTGCGCCGTGTTCGACCGACTCTAGTTCGCCGGAGACGTATCCACGATCGGCGGCGTTTCGGACGAGAAGCGGGAAACGGGCGCGTACGCGTTACGGCAGTGTATCGAGTCGGCGGACGTCAACAAAGAACCGGTGTGCAGAACGTGCCGAGATTCCCTGCTCAAAGGCGCGGTGCCCCGGTTCGCGACAGTGAACGAAGTACCCACCCGTACCGGAGCACCTACCGAGGTTGAACGTGGTGGAGGAACGACTAGTAGCGCCTCAACTCTCGTTCATGAGCCTTCGGTGGTGGACGTGGTATAACAAAGACAACCGGGGAGAGTACGGTTGTCACATAACCAATTACACAGTCACACCTTTATCCTTACATTTATAAATACTTCACTTCAACCATAGTACAGCTTCGCTGGTCTTCCTTCCTCACGAGAGTGGAAAGGCTGAAAGTTTTTTTTTTTAAATTTTAGTTCGCCAATTTTACGGATGTCAGACTTAATGGGACGGGTCTGTCATTTATATCATGTCTTGTGTACGCCGTCCGCAAATGTTCATATAAATATACTGTAAACGATTAAATTTTCGCGAGAACTTAATTTTCGCGAATTTCGCGAATTGCCTACAATTCGCGAAAAATACGTCCCGTGATCAATTCGAACAATATGTGAACGCTGCGGAAGCTGCACTCGATTCGCGAAAATTAGAACCCGCGAATATTTTCAAATTTTCACCTTTGGCCCGATTCGCGAAAATTTGAGCCCGCAAAAATTAAGTCGTTTACAGTAGTTTATTTCCTAGGGCCAATATTGTGAAATGCTGCTAAGGATACTTCAACAAGGCTCATAATTAAATAAATTTCCTACCTGCCCTGGGTTGCACTCTCAAAATATTTCTCGAGTATTATTTTTTTAACTAAAACAGGCCGAGACAAGTTAACATCGTTTTTTTTTTATAATAAATCTTTTTTGCATCCTTGTACAAGACGTTTTAGCCTGCGAAATTCACTGTAAGTTGGTTCTCCACAAAAACAAAGCATTTAGTAGTAAACTCGCGAGTTTATCTGTTCTTACCGATTCAGCACATTGCTAACCTAGCTGTCAACCTGCTTCTTCACATTCACCTATTAGTCTTGATATTAGTTTATTTTTCTGGAAACAAGCGTCAGTGCGGCCATGGACGATGGTAATCTTGCCTGCACATCATTTCAGTCGTTTCGCCGCCGACCATAACCAAATGCCTCACAAATGACCGAAAAAAAACGCAATTTAGGTTTGATATTACTAAGTCGTCTTCAGATTACCGCTCTTATTTTGGTAATGTGCTACGGGGGAAATATTTGTGTCACAAAATTAAGCACAAACTACAAAAAAAAAAACAGCAACACAGCCGCGTGCACGTTGAAACCGAAACCAACCAAATTGAAGCAACCTAATGGCAGCGAGTACGTCAGCGCCCTCTATCCGCCGGTCAGGCAACTACTGAGATAAAAAGGTCTATATTTCAAGTGGCAAGAATATGCGGTCCCTTACGCGAAAGGACATAACGATTATTTGTGCGTGATACTATTTACCTGTGTACACTTAATTAGACTAATTATTAATTGGTGTACGAATTCATTGCAAGCAATAAATAAGTGGCTTACAAATCTCTGTAATGCGAAATTTGAGCGCAGCTCTTGAGAAGGAGGAGGGGAGGGTACGCCCCTCCTCCTCCCCTCCTTTCCTTCCGTCAAATTCAGCGGGACCTTAATTCATCGGGTTAATTTTCCCCGCTAAATTTAGCGGGGAAATTGACGTCATGTGACCTCTACACCAATTCAGTTGCCAGACTAAATTTAGCGGGGGAACCTAACCCACCGAATTCAGCGGGGCGGTTACGCCGACGGCAACGCCGACGCCTACGCCGCGAAACCCGGAAACGGGCGCCTAAGAGCTGCGCTCTAAAAATATACCAGCCGGAGCTTCTGAGACGTGAATGCCGGGCTTCCACACTGACACGCATCTTTCCACGGCCCTCTCCGCAGAAAGTGTAGGCGCGACGAAAACATGCGTGCCCTGCCCAGAGACGAAGAGGGCTGTGTGGTGCCGGTGAACTGCCAGGTGTCGCCGTGGTCCCAGTGGCACGTGGAACACGAGGGCTGCCTCCTCGACTCCGGAGACCTGTCTCCGTCGGGTCCCAGGCGACAGCGGCGCTTCCGCACCATTCAGCAGCTGCCTTTGGGCGGTGCAAATCCCTGCCCGCCTCTCGTCGAAACCGCCTTACAATCGCAGCACCTCCCTCTCTGCTCCAGGTGACGTCACAGTCATGGGTCGGTCGGGGATAATGGCAGCGGACGGCCGCTTGATCGCCATTAAAAAGGGTGACCTCAGTCCTCAAGATAGAATGGGGCGACGCGAGGCAGAAGGAAAAGCCCTGCTTCTATTCAGTTCAACCTAAAAGGACACCTTTTTCTCGAACTCCTCGTCAAGACCTTCAGTGCCTTTCTTACACACGTTTAAACAATGGGGGAAAAATATAGCGAAACAAAACATGCTGTATTCAGTTACATACGTTAAAAAAGTATTCTGTGCTCGCTTTTATGCGATTCAAATGTATTGGGAGATGTAACCTCAGAACGGGCGCGAAAATGTACTTTAAAAAAAGGATAACATTATCATAGTACGTTAATTCTGATAAAACTGCGCCTGCGACACCAACTATGCGCGTTTCCACACAGGCGGAGCACGAGGTTTTATTATCACAAAATGGCGTGATGGCAGAAATGGACCTCAAAACCAGAACTGTCCCGGCCAAAGCGTCTAGACGTCTGGTAACCTTACCACTAGTCAAACGAACGACCGTTAACGCTTTAAATAATGACTTCGCTTCTACTCTCTCGCAGAGGGTGGCAAATAACTGCGATCTACGAAGCATATCCTGCGAATGCCGTGGCCCCAATGGCATTAAAAAAGACGTCTACGCAAGGACCATGCGCACGGACATACCGCTGCTACGCATTCCTAAGGGAAGCTGTTCATGGACTGCCGTTACTAGACCCTCGAACGCCCTGCGCTAAAGTAGAACGCCGGCGCCGTAACATAGCCATTGACAAAGAATAAAAATGTCAGCGTTGGGCTGTCAGTGGTGGTGCCCGTTTCATTATCATTAGTTTCTGATCCTTTTTACCGATTGGTTCGAGCACTTTACTATGCTGTCGGTGCTGCTGGGTGAGGTGTTTCGTTTCCACCAGCCGATCGTGGGCCATAATCAAATGTCAGTGGCATCCGCAAAGTTCCTACGCTATTTTTAAACCATGTTCCCGAGTGGTTTTTTGGGTCAGTTCTGGTAACTTCGTCGGTATTAGCTCTTTTGGTTTGAACTCGCTTAGCCTTTTTTACACTAATAACTGTAGCCGCTCAGTTTCACTAATATTTTTTTCGATGGAACATGAATATTGCCTAAATATAGCATGTTTTGATTGGACACTTGTGCTTGTTTCTATTTAGTCTACTTGGGATAACGCTAGGGTAGACGACACAAATAATGAATACATGTTAAAATGGAGATGTACATTAATATTCTAATTGGTTTTGTTTTGTAGCTTTGACTGGATTACATCAGAGTGGAGTTCCTGTGTTCCTCATGGAAGTAATTTATGCAACGGAGGAGTTCGACAGCGTAACGTTACCTGCATCAGGACCAAAGGTAAGACCTATTAAAACATTGAGGTAATCGAAAAAAAAAACTGGACGCGATAAACGCATTCATTTTATTTGTCTGTAAGTCGAACTTTCGACAGAACACACACAAATGCAATCGCGACGTACGTACACTACAAGGCTCCAAGCGAAGGACGAAGCTCAGAAAACGATTATATCTATAGTCGGTTACAAGTTAAGAAAGTAGGAGAAGCTCCTCCCACAAGCGTGGTGCGCCGGATTCAAATCCCCCCGCAATCGAAAGAAGAGTTCACTGGAAACGCTTCTTGTTCCGCTTCAATGGACAGATAATGGCCACAGAGTGGTGCCAACTTGTCTCCGACCCCCACTTTTTAAGAAAGCGACCTTTGTATTCATCGGAGAAGGAACCGAGCCCCTGAAAGCAGCCTTTGTATCAATCGGGGGGGGGGGGGGGGGGGGGGGAAGCTAATCCCGAAAGTCGTCTTTGTTTCCATCGGAAGGGGAAGACTGGAAGACTTAATCTCCCTCTCGTGGCTTCCACAATGCTAAGTCAAAGCCAAGGAGATAAAGCAAATATGTACAGAAAGGCACGACCCTCCTCCCGCGTTGACCGCAACGTCACGGAAACAAAGTTGGCGGAGGGATATATGATTCCCTTTGAGGGGCATTTGCCGCTACCTTTTTGACTTGTAACCTACTATACAAAATACGATGTTGGCAAAGACAATGAGCAAGTGAAAATTCATGCTGTCTGTCCTTGCGCCCATATCATTTTTAGTCTAATAATCCTTCTATCCTTCTATTGATCGCCGTGATTGGCGGTCTCCATGTTTTAGCGGGAATCAAACCCACAACTGCAGATAGAAGCCATTCTCTTTGCAGAAAGCCGACCTTGCTGAACACTGGAGTACGCAGATTTTAGACACCAGTAACATTACCAATTATATGAAATAAACTGAGCAAATCGCTCGCATATATTCTCCAGTCACTAGGCGCCTTTATAATTCAGAGATTAATATTTGATTACTCAAAATTGCGACTAATACAAAAGGTAGTTGGTGGCGTCAATGTCGGCGTGACAGGAAGAAGGAAAATGTAGCTCAAGACTGATTACAGGAAGCCCCGTGGACTTCTTATATACAAGCTCGACGGTTTCGAGAGCAGTATGCCTCAGAAAGATAACACTCGCAATTATAATGGAACGTTTCATAAAACAAATCAAACGATGAATAAACACACGTGTACTCTGGTGCAGGCATATTCGACATTCATACTGCGAAGAAAATGCAGTGCTGACACTTTTTTTTTATTAAAAAAATACATGATTGCGAGGACCCTTTGTATCGAGAAAATAAATATATGTAGATGTTCCTCGACAAAGGAAAACTTATAATTCGCGGTTCATCGAGGCTCCGAGTGGTGTTCTTGTTGTGTAAGTCTCGATTGCTCTTTGCTACCTTATCGCAGACAGTCGGCCCGTCGCGGGTCACCTGTGTGAGATGCAGCCTCGCCCTCCGCTCCTCGAGGAGTGTACAGTGCCTTGCCCCGTGGACTGCCTGGTGTCCGAGTGGTCGCCCTGGGGCCAGTGTTTGCCCCTCATTCGTGGCGCGCCTTTCCCTGCACCCGAAGAAGGTACCGCCATGCACGCACAACTTCTTCGCTAGAGAACTGTTTGCACAAAGCAATGAACATCACAATTAAGAGACATCGAGTGCATACTGCTGGGCGTTGAAGTTCGACCTCCAATTCCTGTTTTTTAAAGAAGTTTGGCAAGTGAAAGAGTCGATCGGTGGCCTGTTTCAATGATCATGTAGCCTCCGTGGCATTAACGGTGGATGCATGTATGCCACAGTGACGTCATTAGAACTAAAACGTAATACCACGCACTCTTTCCACTGCCAAATGAATTACGAAAGGACAAATGATTGGTGTCGGAAGTGCATCGCGAGGCAGTATTTGTTCGGGAAGGAGCCTATAACAGTGTGGAACGCATGTGATGTTTACGTTGATCTGAGACAGCCATCCCCAGTACCATGTTCTGTCGAATCTGTTTTTTTTTTTTTGGTGCATATGCCCTTTGAAGTAAACTGAGCATCAATAACTGTTAATCATGTGCTCAGGTTGACTAGCCAACAAGGCGTTTAGTAGATTGCTTTTGCGGTGCAATAATAAAAATAGTTTTCATAGAAGAACCCCCGGAGCATTGGGTATCGTTATTGAACTACGGACGTAAACTACTAATACTCGGTAATAAAACAAAAGGTGAGCGCTGTATGAAGGGGGTCTACCCGTCACCCCATATACTTTTTTTGACCTTAAGCCCTATCGCAGCCGCCATTATGTGTCCAGGAGCCAATAAAGCATCGACGACAACGCATTGTCATGGCGTTCGTCGTTTTTATGTGCGTGCTCAGCTGCCGGCTTATCCAACCAAGCGCTCAGTGCGCCTTGTAGCGCACTCTGCGCGGCTCGCAGCGCTCTGACATAAAGAGAAACGAAGTAAAGATGCTTTCAAGGCCTGCTCACGTACTCTACCACATTAAGTCTTCCGAATTATCTGATAAAGAAAGCACCGCAGTTTAGTTTCTTGTTAGCGCTTGTAATCAGCGGTGTCCCGACAACTTGTGTAAGGTGTTTTATAGTGTATCTTTCTTTGCTGTCATTTCCACTGGAACTGCATGACCATCGAAGCATGAGGCCCGTCAACCTTCTTCGCTGAGCAACGTTGGGCCGAACTGCTTAAACAAAGACCAGAGCCGGCTTGCTAGAAATAGGTCCAAGCTGAGACTGCGTAAAAATAAATCAGCGGCAAGGCTAGAGGACATGGGGAGTGGCACGCTAAGTCGAGTCTCAAGCGCTCGCGCACCCCAGCCTTCGCAGGCTTCCTTTCACGCAGTCTTAGCTAAGACGTTGCTTCTAACAAGCCAGCCCTGTTATCGGCGTTTCGAACACCTCGCGACTTCCGTCAGTGCAGAGCTTGTTGCTCTGGCGTTGTATCTCCTCCAACGTGCAGGATACCGGGTTCGAAGCCGCACAGTGGAAGTGCATCCTTCCTCCGGCGGCAAGGAGTGTCCGCACCTGAAGGAGACCGAGAGCTGCGACCGCGCCGTGCTGTCCCACTGGGAGCCCGAGCCCTGGAACGTCTGCCAGCCGCTCTCGGGAGCCAGCTGCGGCATCGGCGTGCAGTCGAGGAGCGCCCGTTGCCTCTTCTTTGACGGGGTGAAGTGTTCTATATATTGAACTTGTGGTTATCAAAGTCACTAACAGCTTAGGAGAGAAAGGACGTGGCGAGATCCGAGTATCTTTTTATCGCTCCGAAGCAAACAAGATTGGGCAATCAGCCAGTGAGGACGTTGAAGAAGGAATTGCGACGCAAGAAGGCGTCAGCATAGTCAGCTGTTCCCTGTGTTTTTGAAGCTGTTATTGGTACTTCGCCTTTCCAAGGCGTATCACCCAGGCGAAAAATGCTGTGTCACTCATCAATGGACACATGCGCAGCGTCTGATATTCTGCAGTAGTGAACCACTGCTCATGTTTAGAACTCGTTGTACAGACCAATAAACAGAAATGGAAGCGCAAGGAAGACAACTGTTGAAATGAATCATATGACCAAGCCGGGAATCCTGTGAAAAGTCGTGAAGCTAAGCGCGTGAAAAACAAAAGTGGCTTCGCCACTACCGACTTCTATGGCAGATATATTAAATTATTGTTGTAACAATTCAATCTTGAGCGGCAAGCTTCTCGATGAGGAAACATAAATATGCGGCTCAATGCGACAAAACTCTTGGGCATGAATTTAATGCGACAAAATTCTTGGGCATGAAGTTTGAGTGCAATATATTATTAATAAAAAGCGGTAACAAGTCGAGTTCCACGATGCTGTACAGGGATATTTGGATCATCCAGAGAATTTCACTTTGCAAGTTGTCCCAGAAGGAGGCCTAATGGTCGGTTTTCATTTTCCAAGGTAGCACCCCCCTACCTCCTCCCGCCGTTTAGTTTACACATTTACATAGCTTGCATGTGTCGTCCTTAAGGGCCTTGCCAGTATTTTAGGCCCCGCCAGCGTTCGGTTCGCCGTGTTAGTTTCACACCGCATAAGTTGCAGGTCGAAGACACCAGTAAGTAGAAATAACCGTCAGTACCCAACAATTGCGACACTTGCAAGTTATGTATACTCCGTTTCCTTTAAATACTGAAAACAAAATTTGGCCGTAAAATACCCCTTGGGGGCTTCGATCTGTCCATATTTTGCACCCTAAAGGTTCTTTTAAACGCCCCCTAAACAGGTTCTTTGTAAAAACATATAAAGGCGTCTTTTTTGCTTCTTTTTTGATGCTAAAGTCCTTTGTGAAAAATCCTTAAAAAATTACTTTGAGCTCTTTAAAAAAAAAAAACAGTTCTTTAAGAACAACCGTTTAGGAGTTATTTTGTACATTTTTTAATAAAAAGTTTCTTCATCAATAACCTTCGAGAAGTTCTTATCAGCTATTTTGTTCGATGAATCACTTCGCCGGAAAAAAAAAAAAAACATATTGATGTCTAAAATATGTTTATGAAGTGTTCTTCATAAAGAAACTTTGAAGAGTTTTTTCCGGCTATTTTTTTCAATAAGTCGGTTCTTTTTTAGTCACATTTGAAGAGATCTTTGAAACAAAACAACACTCTCATATTTTCATGACTCGATGAATTATCTGCTCCATGAGAATGTAAATAATTTTATTTACGTTGCTCACCCCCGTGCCAACAAAGTATTTCATGTAGTATTACTCACTATTTCACTGCCTGTCGTGCATGCTATGCATACCGCGAAACTTTTTACACCGTGAAACAATTTCGAGCTTCTGCAAAGTAACTCAGTTGAAAAGGCTTTTAGTAATAAGTAATGTTATTTAAGCATTTTATTTTCATATTTTTTTCGATTTATAGTTCTACATTTCAATGGTGATTACGAATGCAGGGTATACCGCGAGAGATTATATAAGATCAGTGCTGCTCCAAAGCAAAAAAAGAGGTTACGAAGAACCTCCTCTAACGAGAGAGTTCTTCACCGTTGCCTTTCCAGTGCGCCAGGGGGTGGTAGCGCTTGAGGCGAAACCGTCCTTCCCAAGCTGAAAAATTTCCTGGGGCGTCGAAGAACTTTTCGAAAGAAGAGTTTTTCAGAGTGTAGACCGGTCGCAGCCGACGCTACGTATCAAAGGGCCGGTTAAGCAATGCCAAAAGTGCATCGTGACGGCGGACATCGCTTTAGTGCGTGTGTTATCACAATAGAGTTTTAGGGAACCGGGTTTGTACATCCGGTGCGGTACGATAGGCCTTCGGGTACAAACTGCGCATGTGCGAGTCTTCTGTGGCGCAGTGCGTACCGGCTCGTCCATCGTGCAGTATATGGGATATGTAAAAACGGTTCCCTAAAATTTTTGACTAAACCAAGCACGCACAGTGAATGCACCGCCGACAGTAGCGTCGGCTGCGGTAGGACTAAAAGTGCGCAGTCTATTAAAATAGCGACGAAAAACGTTAGCGTGCATGGGTATCGGCTGATGGATTCCAGAAGCACCTGCTACCGACATTATAAGAGCTACCTTTGCCACTACAGATCATAAATAAAAGAGAAGGTTCTTGATTTTCGCATTAGCCACAATCTTTTAGGCCCTGACTTCCTAAAGACTGCAGGTTACGGAACAAAAATCACGGCAGAAGCAGAACTAAATACAAAACGCCATCTTACTCACCCAATTTGTGTTTCGTCGCTCGTGTTGACTGTATCTGCTTCTAAAAGCAATCGCACAATATCGAGGGTTTTTACTGAAAACATCTTATTGCAGATAACATTGCTTTGATCCTATTAAAATAGGAAACAGCATGAGAGGCATTCATCTGTCAATAACAAAAATGTAGTATTTGACTAAACGTGTTCGGCAAAAAGAAGAAAACAAAATTGCTTCCGAAAAAGTTTTATGGACCATCATGTGTGTGTCACGCGCTGTGGTAGACAATAAAATAATTCCTCCGGTAGACACTTATAGTAACGAAAATGCCCAAAACGAGTTGCCTAACGTATCGTTCATTTGCATTCCCTGCGTCAGCGTGTAGCCACATGAACGCATCCACAAATATTTCTCGCAGCATCATAGGAATACGACACAACGTAGGACTAATGGTAAACATCCCATTGAATGCAGACAAAAGTGGATGACGCCCACTGCATCATCTATGAATCGCCGCTGTTGAAAGAGCGGGAATGTTTTGTGCCGTGTCCCGACGACTGCGTACTCTCGGAGTGGTCTCCCTGGTCGCCATGCACGCTGCCCTGCGCTGAGAAGATGGCGTACGGAGTTCAGTCACGAAATCGCAGCATCATAGGTTACCCCGCTAAAGGTCAGTATTGCTATCTTCAGATATCACTCTAGCGTTCTACGATTACTCTCTCTGTATCAACATCTTCGAAATCCAGTACTTTTGCAGTACTTACGCGGAAGTATTCTTCTAGCATTAAAAAAAACCTCGTCTTGATTACTTCCATGCAGAAAGCGCATAATTATTCATAGCCATCAATGAAAAAGAATATATATTTTTACTGGGATCTTGGTGGTTCTGAGGCGTGATTTGTGTTTGAGCATTTAAGATCACATTTGACAGAATCAATGGTTTAAAATAGATCAAGTTATTGGTAAAAAAGCTTTGCGAGCTAGTAATTTGCAGTGATTTTGCAACATATTGGCGTTCTATATTCTTTTTAAATGACTTAAAGGGCGTCAGTTTCCTTAGCGCATATTATTCTGACGTGCAGCGGACCAATTGTATACTCTGATACATCGTAACCTAAAAAAGAAAGTTATGGGCGAAACGACAAAAGCCTGCCGGAGAAACACAAGCGGCGACGTACCGTCGGAGTGCGTTTGGTGGTGTGTCATCAGGTGTTTCGCACCTTAGTGTTAATTGACTGATTAGGTTAGTGAATAAAGCCGTTTATCAAGCGTCACTAAAAAAGCTTACCAGTCTTGAACATCACAGGAATAGGCAAAATTGACTTTTTCTTCATTTATTTAATGAGGAAAATGTATTCGTAAACTTTAGAGCTGAAACAAGGGTGGCCCGTAATTCATTACATGTACGTTCAACTTCGCAAAATAAATATACCAAGTTTATCAGTAAGTTAGACAAATTAAGACGCTTTATCGTTGATTTGAAGTTAATTATCATCATTGTGAGCTCAGATCAAAATTCAAATCAGATTTTAAATTATAAACAACGTACACATGCAGTAAAAGCTAGAAGGAAACTTTTTTAAAACTTCTCCGAAACCTAAAGTGTCAATCAACATTTCGCTTGGATACTTAGGTTATACGAAAATACTTAAAACGTTTGTGTTATCTCACTTACGTTAATGCCATGGAATCTTCTATATACAAAAAAGCATTACTTTACTCTAGTTCGCTGTCTAATCAACTTGAAACTTACAAAGTTTGAATGGGTTCAATCCCACCATGGAGGGGCTCTTCTTAAGTTTTACAGTGACAACGCCATGCGTTGAGATCGGCGTACATTTCTTTTTCAATAGGAGGGAAATCCTGCCCCCAGAAATCTGAGCTGAAGGAAGTGGATGACTGTAACTTAGTGAGTTGTTTCGGCTTTCGGTGGAACACCGGACCCTGGAAGCGTTGCGTTCCGCAAAATACGAACACCACCTGTGGCAAAGGAAAGCAGAGCAGAACCGTCAGCTGCTTCTACAAAGGAAACGTGTCGGATAAAAAGTAAGTAGACAATAAAATGTGGGTTAGCAGAGGAACTCTGTCACGCGACACCATAGTTTATAATATTTTTATCTGAATTTTTCGGCATATGTTTACATAATCAGAATTATACAACCCAACTCTGAAATAATTAGAGTATTTTCCAACGTGCACACATAGAGGTGTATAGACCAACACGCTGTTTAACAAGAAGTTCGTGTTTTCCCACCGAAGATCCGCTGAAACCAGATATGCTTAAAGGAAAATGTCCGAGCACGCGTGTGTCCATGGCAGCACCACGGTAGCACCAGGTTCTGATACCGGGCTGCTACGGCCCGGTGTCAGAACCGCGTGTTGGTGCGTATATAAGGCTATGTCCATAAACTAGATTAAACGAAGTGCTTCCATTGAATAGCGCAAGTTAAAATTTAAATAAGACGGTGTGTGGGAACATAACAAAATGTGTCACCTGAAATAATGTAGAAATCTTGCCTCTCTTTCAATAAGTGGTTTGAAGATAATTATGCTAGCCGAAGTTATATATTGTGATACGTGCGAATATATGTTCACTAGAACCTGTTTGCGATATCTCCATGAGTATTGTTTGATTTGGCGCTCTATGTCATTATTCTGAGCTCAGATCAATTGAGAGATCAGCTTTTAAATAGCAAACAATGTCCGAATGCAATAAAAACTAGGAGGAAAATGTTTTAAACTCCTCCGAAAGCCTTAAAAGGGCACAAAGTAAGTACTACCAGCTTGAATATTTTTGTGGTAATATTTCATTTTCATGCAATAAGGGTGGTTATATTTCTTTGGTATTTGACTTCTGTAGAGATATTCTGGATTATACATAGATATTGAGTAAGGAATGTTGTGTAACCCGAATTTGGCTTTTTGCACTATAGCTCAAAAGGGCATGCGCTAATAGATCGTTGTTAATAAGATAAACTGAATTAGTTAGGGCTGGGTGTTGGTGTAATCTTAGCTATATACACCGGATGTATATTTTACTGTTTTCATTTTTTTATTACGATAGGTGTGCCCCTCTGAAGAAACCCCCGGCTTCCCAGCCGTGCCATGTGCCTTGTCCAGTGGACT
Organism: Ixodes persulcatus; assembly: GCA_013358835.2. Lineage (NCBI taxonomy): Eukaryota > Metazoa > Arthropoda > Arachnida > Ixodida > Ixodidae > Ixodes > Ixodes persulcatus. Next base: position 160,633 of record JABSTQ010000988.1, read on the forward strand.
GCAAGCTTACAAATTTTTCAGATTGGACGTTATGCCGAGACTGCGGTGATGGTATGAACCCTGTAATTTCAATGTTGTTTGTTATATACCAAAAGTTACGTGTAGCGTTTTTTCTGTTATATATGCTTATTCAAACTATTACATGCAGATTTAATTTCATGCAGATTTAAAACGAAATATGTGTATACGTTTTTTTACTTAGTCAGACATTATATTAAACACTGCATTTGAAAAACGATTCTAGAATCACAATCCTTGTCTACAAACATGCCGCTTTCCTGATAACACCATTTTAAAACAAATTGGGACGTCATGCTTTATATAGCACTCGTTGCGGAGTACAACATTTTTCTAATACACGGTTTCTAATACCTCAAAAGTCAAATATCACTAAAAATAATGCGAAACTTGTTGTGGCGTTTCCTGACAGGTGAGTTACATATCACGTAGGAGTTTGAAAGAAAATTATAAAACATTAGCCGCCGAAATGCTTTCCCTTCAGAAGTAGTCGCTCAGTTTAATTTGATACAGCTATATTAGGCTTTGTCAGCCACTATGCGAAGTTCAAACCATAGAAGCTCTCCGGAGTTTGTCTTCTCATAGAAATCTCACTATTCTTTCTTTGAGAACATTGATATTTCAAGTTTAGTTCTACACATCTAGAAGCATTTGCGGTCCCTGAGACACTGTTTTATAATAATTCGTTCTGTAATGTGTTTTTGTTACTTCTAGTTGGCCTTTAGCCTCGAGGAAAGGACAATTTACAATTAACACCCAACAAGTAACTAAATAGTTTGTTTACGTCTAAGTGAAAATCCTTGTTTTCGTAAACGGTTCTGAAACGCCGTCGTTGTTACGAACTGCGGATTATTTCTTACACTCAAGCATGCTACCTTGTTTTCGTATGGCTGACGTTTTGACATATTTCAGCATATATAATGACTCACTGGTGTTGATAGATTTGCTGTTACTATATATAACTTGTAAGAGACTGAAGCTTCATACCACATCTTCTCACCTAGAGTTTCGGTATCGTACCTATCTTCCATGCAGATATCCATTCTGTGGCATTCCAGATTTAAAAACAAAATACTCTTATCCAAAATAGCGACCGATCTTAGCTTTAAGTGCAAGAATGCTGCTCTTTACACGGTAATATTATTGCTCATCTATGCGCAGGTAAGGAATATGTTTCGTAAAAGCTTTGAAGGTTTGTCAAACTATTGGTTCCAGAAGCGCTAGTCTTCACGCTGCCTTATAAATGTCATAATACACCTCAAAATGTTTCCCGTATCGAGACACATCGCGTCGTTCACAGTTTACTTGAACAATATTGCCGGTAACTTCGCACTACACCATTAGCAATGTGGCGATTTGTGCCCGTTCTTCGCAGTCCAACACATCAATATTTGAAACACCGAGGATAAATACTGAAGAAAGAGCTCGCAGTCGTACTTCACCTGAAATGAGATAAAAAAAAATCATTCTAAGCAAGACGCTCATCGTTCTCGCGTTCCTTTGCGTTGCCTTTATTCAGGAGGTCCGGTGCTTATTCGAGAACGGTTCGTGGTTCAAAGCGCTTCTTTTGGCGGCAAGCCCTGTCCCTGGCAAAGCCTCCGCCAAGTGAGGCTGTGCAGGCCGGAAAGCGAGCCCTGGTGCCTGGCACTTCGGCGCTCTCCCGAGGACACCTACAGCTGGAACACTTCTGCCTGGTCACAGTGCATCCTTCTCCCGGAACAACACTGCGGTGTTGGTTACCAAGTCAGAAGTAGGTTTGACTCAAGGCTCCGCCAGACGGTAGCTACCCTTAAAATGCTGCTATAAAGAAAAAGTCTGTGTTTTGATACTGACCATAATACAACGTCATACTCAGTGTCACCACAGCCCGCTCACAGTTTCTTCCCCTCTCTCTAAACATATTTTGGACTCAACATTTGCCAAGCTTCCTCTATAGATCTGCAGCGATTGGCCTTCCCAGGCGCATTGGTGGAAAGTAGGCGCACCAGAGTGTCGCACAGGTAAAATGGGGTGACTGGTCACAATTTTGATGCCCTGGGACGTAGATGGCGCATAATGATTTCCTATGGTTTACTGTTTATCTTAGACAGGACGCTGAAGAGAAACCAAACTTTTCCTAAGTTTGGCAGTCCTAGGACCTAACTTGGGCCTGATAATGTTTTCCTCCAATGAGTTAGTCAAGACCATGGCGCTCGGCCTTGACCATAATTAGCCAGAAAAGATGCCAGCCTCCATCTTCTATGGTTCGCCATATAAGTGCCCAAGTTTCATACATGAGCATAAAATGAAAGGTGACAACCGAAGCATCAGGATCGATGATTACTTCTAGCAGAAGTGTCGAGACTGGGCCACTTGGCGCTACGTCATTCGGGCATTTCGTCGGGATATGAGGCCCCCAATATATGCGTGACGACGAAATAACCATACAGTAAAGCCTAACTCTGGGAAGTGTTTTACAATTCAGGACCAAGTTACCCAAACTCCGTTCAAAATGTTTTTCAAGTTTCGGGCGTTCTTCCGGCTGTGACGGCACTAAGTTTCTAGACAGATACTAAATTCTGGATCTAAAACTGCGCTATTCGGGGTGATGGTCAGCTTTACATGCTATATGCTATTTCGCTACTCACTACTGTTGTGTTCGCGGTAGGCGCTCATAACTGACTGAGTGTGAAAAGATTTTAGAATGGCTTTTGGAATTGAGATCACATATGTCAACTCGGGCGGATTAATAACGAACTTAAAAATTGGTGATATATTTTGTTCAATATTAGAGAGCGGTAAACAGATAACACAGTCAATATATCCTACGACATCCTCCCAGAGATAGAAGTGACGACTTGCAGCGCAGTTTAAACATTCTTAACTTAAAGGTTTAGTGACAACACATGAGTAGATCTTCCGAGTAGTTTTGAAATGTTACTTTATACGTGAAGGCCCAGAGGGGGGAGGGGTTGTTATTGTCTTGCACACGTTAATAAAGTTCTAATTTTTACACCCACTTAAAAACTAGCGATGTAAATGGGCTTCGTAGATAAAAGCAGCGGAGACAAAATGTGCAAAGGGTACGGGACGTACATTTGAAATAGTGTACGACTTAAGAAATTCCCAGAACCTTGCAAATCCTTGGTGTTTGTTAACGTGCGTTTCTCTGCTTGCCATACAAAACAATGCGCGTAGAAGGAAATGTTTTGTGGGCAAGTTCTTTTTAGATTCACAAAACGTAATGTTCTCGAGCTTACAAAGTTCACATTTCGAAGACACAATTTTTTTTATGTGTTCGTATCGTTGCAGAGCTAAGAAAGAAGCTTTAGTCTCTCTGCCTCCGACTTGTCTTTCGACCTGGCTGTTTATCCGTTGGGGTGACTTCATTAAGCAGAAGTGTTGAAAGGCAATCTTTTAGTCATCTAGTTTTATTATTAGTTGTCATTACGCTAGTGTTAGTTTAGTATTTGTAATATCTCGCATGCATTCATGCACCTATTTATGGTCATTGCGCGGCGGCCTAATCCTACTACAAAATGACAAGAAATCTTTGTAGGCCAGACTTTCGAAATAACACGTGAAGAAATATAAAGACACATGCGTACAATATTAGAAAAGCAAAGGAATACCACAATATTAGGCAACTTGTTGCTCGATTGTCGTACTTTAACGTAAAGTAGACACACAATAACATTTTAACCCTCATAAAAATGACGCAAGTGACCCAATTAACTATCCGAGCTTCAGAGTACTCAGAGAAACTTTGTTTAAAAAAGTATTGACTTTGAGCGGCCGTAGAATTTAATCCAGATATTTTCAAAAGAGGTGGCCGTCGTAAAAATAGAATACATCAGCTGCTATAGAATACTGTCCCCCCCCCCCCCCCCCTTAGAATGTCTCAGAATAATAATTCAAGATAGTTGTCAATAATCAAAAGCTTATCTTTTTTTGTTTGAAACTAAAATTGTGTACTTTTGTATTGCACACAGATGTCTCTAAATTAGATGCACGCTCTAAATTCTCTCTTCATTTAAACTGAGCAGAGTGAGCTGAAAAAATATCGAGCAGCAAGCTCAAAGCTTATGTCCCATATCTGACTGGTATATTTAACTATATTCAAAAAAATGCTTCTTGGAAGCCTCAGAGTGGTACCCCACGTTATGCTAAGATTCTTAGCCACACTAGATCTATGTTTATTAGCCCAGCCGGTGCTCCAGCTCTGTAGCTTTCAGGCTTTTGAGAGTTACCCCTACCATATTCGAGTTCCTTCGTATAATGTTCTCGATCTGACTAAAACCGCTGATTAACGTTTATTTAAAACACGTGCACAGCAGGGGCTATTGTGGATAAGTTTGAGAAGGCACGCCAAGCTACGAAATATTTTTACGCAGCAACGAGATTTGGTGCGCTTTGAAACACATTCAAAGTGTAGTGATTTGCCGTGACGTTAAAATTTTGCGATCCTTTTACTCCATCTGGTGGATTTGAACAATAGATTTTACACATATTCACGTATTGAGATGCCGCCTCGGTGGCTCCGATCGTTGGAGGTGTTCCAAACTCAGCCAAGATACCCGTGAAATGGCGGAGCGCTGTTATGGAAAAGACGTGGTGTAACCGATATTTTCCTTTCACGTCAAAAGTCTCCAGTTAGTCTCGTTCACCTCTCACTAATTTGCTCGGTACTACCAAATGAACTTCACAAATTTAATTGTTGTTACTTTCTGCAATTTATATGCATATATTTTTTCTGGGCCCCTCTACTCCCCCCACCCTTTACTGTTATGTCCACTGGGCTATGAATGTATCAAACAAACTAATAATAAGAAGAAATATTCGCTTGTCCAAATAACCTTAGACCTTCCTGTTTGTTTGCACATTTTAAGTCTTGAGATTAAGGAAAATAAATTAAGGCCCGAACGCGACGATGTGTTAGTCCCTGGCTTGTAGTTTGTGTTCCCCATCGGGCTTCGTTGTACTTACGCAACTTAGAGTATATATGTTGTCAGTTTAAGAAACGCCGGGCGTGGTGGGTTCCGAGGATCCTCTTATCGCCAATCAGATCGCCGCACTAACCGATGATAATTCCGATGATCAAACCAATAAGCAAGAAGCGCGGACATATTGATTCACGTCCTGAGGTTTATCAGCTGTCAGTTATTATGCGGAGCGCATGTTCGTCTGCTTCTTGCGCAGGGGTTGCGGTGACGTAAGAACGCCGAGCTCTGATTGGCTCGATTGGAAGGATAGTGAGTAGAGCTTAATGCTAGTTGCCTCGCTTTCTACCCATTAACCTTCCAATCTGAGCCAATCATAGCTCGGTGTTTTGACGTCACCGCAACCCCTGCTCAACGAGCAGACGAACTTGCGCTCCGCATAGCGTGTGCTTTCTTTTCTTTAAATTTTTGCTTAAATCGCTCATAAATGTTTCATCCGAAACGCTGACAATTTCTTTTTAAACTACCGAAGTCTCTTATCTTTCTCATTGAACGTTCTCGTTTGTTAGTTGTCACTTGTTTTCTTACTTGGTTTCTCACGGCTTTCAGACATCACTTGCACCGACTCCAACCGACTGCCGGTAGGAGCCGGGCCTCTGCGTGAACATGTCTGGGTTCGCTTCGGGACTCGCCGTTCTTCCCGGTATTCACGGTGCCCGTGGTTCATCGAAAGTGCTTCGTGAGCTGCAGCACCCTCTGCGCAGAATCCGAGTGGTCCGAATGGTCGCCGTGTCCGGACGACTGCAGGAACATTGTCAGTTACCGGTGGCGAGACCGGATCGGTACGTACTCTAATGACTCAGGATTCACGAACATGAGGCGTTTTCAGCACACCATGTTGCTGGTCGTTGTTCATTCGCGCATGCTCACCAATATGCTTCGTTTCACCTAAAATTCTAGCGCATGGTTACGCTATGAGCCGATGAGACCAATCAAAGAGCGCCAAATGTGCAACGTCCTGGCATTCCTCATTTTGTTGCTCGTTAGATATAATTAGCTGAGCCAAACAAGCGCAGTGAATGCATCGTGACCTCGCGGTTTTAGTTCGCGTATTGGTGTTCTTATGTCTCCTAGCCTTTGTCTGCACTCTTAGTTAAGGCGGAACATAGTATAACTCATACTTATCGCCAGTTCAGAAGAAGTGCCCTCACTGGGTGGAATGCAGAATGAAAGTGAATAATCGTTCGTTCCTCCTAGACATATGTCTATTTTTGGCAGAAGATACGTAGCAGCTTGTTTTGAGCATGCTCCGCGAACAAGGTTCAACAATATGGCGTCCAATGATCATCTCATATATATTTAATCCGTAAAACACTCGCGTGTATGCTCTCAAAACGAAAGCTTTAAGAAGCTCGTGTGTCAGAAATTCGGGGAATTCTCCTCACACCGCGCGCGCAAATCTCCTCCTCTAGTCTCCTCTCCTTCAAGTGTGAAAAAAAATTAATGAATTGGTTTTCGCACACGGCCGGACTCGGGGCTTTATGCGCGGATTTAAATACGCTAGGGCAGTCGGTGGCGCCATCTTTCGACGTCAGCACGCAACTTCTAAAAAAACACCCCGTCTCAGGGTAAACGACGAAATGGTAAACAAATATCCTAGATAAAAACAATGAAAAAAAAAGAAATACGGCAACAAATATAATGCTCAATGTTCAGTATCTGAACCCGGACCTCCTGATTACAGGTTCGGTGTGTCATTAGCTATACTATTACGGCCACAGCTGATCACTAATTAACAAGTTGGGTTTTGGAGCCGGGTGCCGGAGCATATTTCTGTGGGCGATCTTTTGATTTAGGTTTATAGGTACGATTTATTTATGCGCTTATCTGAATCTTAATGTCACAAGGAATTTTGTCTTAGAGATTAGAGGGTCACGGTATATATCTACTACTTGAGCTAACGTCCGAATGCCTGGCCCCAGTCTTTTTCACTCTAGGTAACTAAAAAGCACGAAGGGTGGAGTCTAAAAGGCTGTCTACTGATGATCGCACACCAAATCAGTGTTCAATGTTGGTGAGAATCCAAGTTATTAGTGAGCCGAAAAGATATACTTGGATGCACGTACAGTAGTAGGAAGATCGGCATATGCGAATTTACTACATGAAACCGCAAGTTTAATTTTATGATACACTGTCAGTGGCCAATAAAGTCGAGTCTTGTTTGTTTTTCGGTCAAAAGAATATGCTGCAGAAATTACAAGTTTAATTGTGAATGGCTACAGCATACCTCGTCAGCGGCAATGAAACGTCCAGCATACGCGACAGGCAAGCATCGGAAAATTTTAAAAGTGTCCTGCAATGTCTCTGAAGAAGGTACTGTTTTATTTAGACGAAACATTAAATATTCGGAAAAGTTAAGTCGTCAAGCAAACGAAACAAAGTCAAATATATAACTCTTATACGCGAGGATAAAAAGACGTAGGAACAAGATAACACCCGCATGGCCGTTCACCAGTCACCTATTCATGTTTGCGTTTTAAGGCAAGTTTTGCGAATATTTTATATTTTCTTTGTTCATCAAACCCTCTCAATTAGTACCTGATCCGCATGCAACACTTTTTTAACACTTCGGTGCAGTGTATATTGACGTTTTGACTAAGTTTTTTTTAGCATTCATTTATTTCTGAATAAATTATAATCTCAACGTTTGTGAACCAAAGCATCAGCTGCTCATTGGACCAGCAATTCAACAAATGATTGAATGAACGAATGAATGAATGAATGAATGAATGAATGAATGAATGAATGAATGAATGAATGAATGAAGTATTGAATAAATTATGAATGACAAAAACTAAAGACTGAAGAGTGAGTGATCGGTGAATATTTTTAAAAGTAAAATAAAATGTCTGTTTTAATTGCAGCGTATTTATTTAAACCTTTGTTCATAACCTCTCATCGTATTAATATCTTTAAAAGGGACGTTGCTTTGACAAAGCTGCTTCTGATTATTTCCTTCCCGCAAAACCAATGAAACAATCGTTATGGTGAGATTTCGTGCTAGCATTAAGCAGTTATTTTTAAAGAATAAATTACCACAGAAAAAACAGTGGCGCCTTGACTTTAATGAACAGGTAATATGTTCATAAAGTCTCATGCACTACCATTCTTTCAGGTTCACATACCTCAAAGTGCGACATATTGCTTCGTGAAGGACCAACGCGAAGAACGATCATGCCCAGTCAAGCAGCGACTGGAAGTCAAGAACGCTCAGTGGAGCGAGTGTATATTCCTGGATACCAATGCAACCTTTTGTGGAAAAGGCTTAAAGTATAAAATGGCGTCGGTTACTTCAGCTGCCTGTAGCGTGACAGGTGAGTGGAACGTTAAAAAAGGTATTATTGTTTTTTAATTATATTTATTGTATCAAGCATATTATTTAAGCCTGTAACAGACGAACGAAGGCTCAGTTCCAATGATCAATTGAAGCATGCTCTATCAAACGCTCTAGGAGAAAGGAAGCGATTTTATCTTTCGCAGGGCATAAAGGAGCGGTTTCGTTTATACCATATTCACTCGAGTAATAGCCGCACTATTTATGAACAATACCCTTGCGTCTACTTCCCACAGAACACATATACAGCCAATCATTGCGTTGCGCATAAATAACATAGCGAATAATAAGATCGAGAACACGGTTCTCCATACAAGTGCTATTTTCACAGACGGTATTTTCGCACAAAGACGTTATCTCTGTCCCGTAAACAGCTGGAATCATGCTCTTGATCGCGGTGATTGGCAATCTGCGTGCTCAGTGGAAAAGCGAACCCTCAGGTTTTCTTCATAAAGAGTGCGGCTCGAGTAAATACGGTATTACAATTACCGAAGACTATCTCATACAATATCCTAGAACGGAAGGTAGAGATCCCCACAAGTTACTTCTTCAGAAAATACAGTACACAATGCTAAAAGAAGACGCGTCACTTGATATTTGGGTTGGGGGGGGGGGGGGGGATACGTAATGCTGTAACGCTTTACGATTTGAACGACCATTTGCACACTACTACTATTTTTGACCGCACTTGGACACATCTACAATTTTTTTTATGTGTCAATGTTCGCTTAGATTAATCGCATGCGGCAAAATAAAGCTACCGAAAACCCTATATTTTGCTTCGAATATATCGTTCCTGTTTTATTCGAAGGCATCCAAAGTGCCTCGTGCGAAGAACCGTGCCCCAAGGATTGCGTCATGAACGACTGGTCTCCGTGGTCTCCGTGTGACGCGGTCTGCGGGATGGGCAAACGAACCAGGAGTCGAAGCGTCCGCCAGTGGCCTCAGAACGGCGGCCGGCCTTGTCCAATCAGTGATCATCGGCTAGAGGTGAGACAGCAACATTGCAATCCGTGCTCCTTAGACAAATCGGCCTATACCCACTCTAAATAGTACCGTGTAAAAACCAAATGGAAAGTGTACGGAGTAAGTCATTTTAATGAACTTTTACAATGCACCCAATTACAACTCGTTGGGGAAACAATATTTGCGAGACGAAAGGGATAAAGATTTGATGGTCATTCACATCTCTGATAGCGCCGCCTAAATATAGATAGAAATACTTAATCTGAGATTTTTATTCCTAGATTGCCACTGATTTTGATCTCCCTCGACAAAAAAAAGGCCCTTTGATACTTTACATCTGTTTTAGAGCGCACCTGCCAAACTTTAGGATGAAACAATTATGATTGAAAAAAACAATCGTCATTGATATTCTCGTAAATAAGACAAGGCGTGAAACAAGTGTCTTTTCGATTAATGCTTTAATTCGTTCACGAATTCACATTCGAAGTTTTTGCCAAAAGAAATCACATATCGATTTACGGAGACTAAATACGAGCATTACACTAATGGAAAACCGCGAACCCCTCTAAAACCGATATGAAAAGCTCTGCCACCACCTTCTCATCGGGCACTCGGAGAGTTTGCTGTTTGTCAAGCAACCTGTGGCCTGGTGTCATCTTCGCGCTCAAGGAGGTTATTTGTTGGTGGTGCCAGTTCTTTCGCCATGTTTTCTCTTGCTGCGTTTTCAGCCGCCCCAGCGGGCGATTTGTGCTTGTTATGTTTTAGCGGCAGTAGTTTGTAAGTGCTCCTTGGCAATCGCGCACGAAGAATATTCACTCCCTCCTCACTCAAGCGCGTCCTGGTGCCGAAGGAGGCGTTCACCCGTAGCCATAATTTAGTCCATTCCTGCTCAGCTCGAGCTAACGATTGGCTTCCACAACGCTTCTGCAACGTGCCGTGCACACTACCAAGATTGTAGTTCTTCGCAGACAATAGGTACAAACTCGTTCTATGCCTTCGTTCATCGTGGCGAACTCGCATTTGCTACACCTGTTTCGTATCTACGAAGCAAAGCAGTAGAACAGCCATAGCATCTTACCTCACTGATCAGAATTAACTGCTCTTGCGACTAGACCAGTCGCCCGGTTTACGGTCCGTGGTACGAACTTTGCGTCCAACGTGTAGCTGACCCTAAGGGTTGCCAAGGTGCTCCAGCTTTGTGCTCGAGATCGAAACTTAGCGTCACACATGTAGCTGGTCACAAGGGTTCATATCACGCTCGAGCCGGTAATTTCGGTTTTTTCAGTAGAGACCCAGAAGCAAAAGTTTGAGCTAAGATATCAAGAGCTACACGAGGTACAGAAACAATTTACATATGGCATTCAGGGACACTTCCTTCACTAAAAACATTCGTGATCCGAAAATCAAGAAAAGGTACAAAAGTTGCTCTTTAAAAGCGTAGTAGCCATCAATTAGGCACAACTTATGCATGTTTGATTGGTTTTTTCTATGGTATTGAAAGCATCCTATTTTCACTCCTTTGATAACTCGCAGGTTAACGTTCAATCTTGAATTTTAAAATACACATTTCATGTATAAAGATGTCACATGCACTATTTTCTTTCACCAGTTCTTAAATAGGTTTTTATTGGTGTATAAGCGAGTGCACATAAAAATGTAACGCAACGAGGTAATTAAGAGAGCGCGAAGGAGAATACAAAATAATCTCGCCAATCTTGCCTTTCTTTTTCAGGAAACGCAAACAGATGCGTGCATGGTGGACTGCGGACGAAACATGTGGTTGCCCTCTGGCTGGACAAGGTGTCGTCATCCGACCTCCAACAAACGCCTTCCGTGCGGAGAATCCGGTGTTCGCAGCAGGAGCGTTCTGTAAGTGGCTGCCAGATTACTAAACGTTAGAAAAGCATGGATTCTAAACTCTAGGTTCTATATGTACCTACAGCCGTTTCACACTTACTTTTAAGAAAGGTTATAAAGAGAAAGGCGTCATAAAGGACGAAGACAGGACGAAACTTCTTTCCCACTGGCAGCTTGAACATTTCTTCGAGCTGTCAGTTGCAAATATGTTTTGCGCCGTCTTCGTTTTTTACGTTCCTTTCCTTTTATCTTTGTAACTTACCAGTGTGCTCTAATTTCTCGAATGTTTGTGAAAGGAATGGGTCTGGAAATTATATCATCATATGTAACAAAGGATGCAGGCGTTATTTACCTTTGATACTTCTGACGGCAGCCATGAAACTATTAAATTCCTAATCGCAAATTAAAGGTGTATGTTGCCACCCAATTGTTAGCATGGGCTTGGCCGCTCGATTAGAACTCCCTTTGGGAGCGGCCTGCCGTATGCCTCACTCCGCCGGTGAGAGCGATAGTTCTACTTTGTCCCGCAGCGCCAGCCGTGGCGCTCGTTATCGGCGAGAGAGCAGCAGTCCGCCCGGACCGGCCCGGTGTGGCTATTTAGATTGTTTTTTTATGTAAAGCGGCAAGTCTCAATTGAAACGAGTGCCAGATTGCATCAATGATGTGACAAATCTTTGTAGAATAAAAGCACACGATTCTTTCCGCGAAAAGCTCACTCAGCTGCAGGCTGCGCGGTAGAGCTGCATTCAGCTGGCATTATGAGGGAATTGTCGTTTTTTGTTCATGTAAGTGTTGCCCCGTTTCTATTACCACTGAATATAGGAGTCATAGTTGGATATAGCTAGGCCGTATATTTTACGGTTTTAACCGACGCTCGAGCACGCTCGAGCTGTGTCTTTTATTCATCTGTGAAGGACAATATAAAAACAAATTCCGCGTGCATAACTTTAGCAATATAAACTTCATTGTTCACAAAAACAGATGAAAGGAGTCATATAGTTCACAAGCGGAGTACCTTTCGGGAAAGAGGCTTCCTATTCTCTAGAGAGCTGCTTAGGTCACCAGCCCAGTTTGCCAAAAGAGCTCTGAGGAGCTTCCTGAGAAAGATCTCGCAGAACTATTCGCTGTGGTACGGGTCTCTGCAGTTAGTACACCACATCAGCGGGCAGTTCATAAGGTGTGGAAGCACAGCGCTCGAGAGCACCTTGCAAATCCGTCCACAACAACGAATCTCTGCCGACTGTACAGCCCTTTAGACAAAGGTGCAGTCGAGCTTGAACAGCCAGACAGCTTGAGGTTGTGGATAGCTGAGTCCTCCTTGGTCAAGGCTAAACACGAAATGATATGCTCAGTCACGTGATGCATTTCCCTTAAGTTGCGTTTGCATTCAGGGCACGTTACCTGCAAAGTTTAGCGGGTTCTACACATCAACCTCCCTTGCTTTCACTCAGACATTTCTCTTTGCTAAACTGAATGTTTCAGCTACCTACTTTGAAATTACGACAACTTCTACAAATAAAAATGGTCACCTTTTGTTTGCAAACGAAGGCCAAGTAGCCAGCCATGTAAGTCAGCGGTGCGAACTCAAGTTGGAAGGGACTTCATTGCACTTCATCAAGTGCTTAATTTTCCAAAGCACACCAAGAGCTGCCTCAGGAACTGCAGGATTTCCAGTTTCACGAGTGGAGCTGGCACATTTCAACGCCGTCTGGCACTCAGAACTAGAGGGCGCATTTCCACTTCTGGCAGCCTCCAAAATGCCAACACAAACCACACACGCGAGCACAGGGTGACACTGCGATCTTTTTTTCGAGCAGAGCGGTGCAAAGGTGGGGGGCAAGCGAGTTTTGCGGCCTTCTGCAACCGCGGGAGCGCCTCGGTATCGGCGAAGCCAATGACGGGCAGATATGTTATCTGGGTCGCGGAGCAAGACCGCGTTGGGCGCCTTCTCTAGCTTTCAGCTCACAAGACCACTCACCGATGTGCAGCGTCCCCACGGCAGATGGGAGAAGTTCTCCTCTCACACGTGCTCTTATGTTTTCAGAAAACAATCAGCAGGCCGCACCGTGGCATGGGAAATCCGTTCTTTTCTTTTGTGTGTGTGTGTTTTTTAGTAATGTTACACTTTAATTTTGTGTTTAAGTTGTGAGTGCGTGAGAAACGTCACATTGAATGAGTGTTTAAGTTTATTTGTGTTTTCAGGTTAAAACGAGAGGTTAGTCATTAAACAACCCTGAGAGCGTTTTTAATTCAATCTCAAGTTCGGAGTCGCGGGACGCAACATACAGCACTCTTCATTCTCGAAACTCGGCCGCACCGCGCTCCAGAACCAATTATGGTGACCAGAGACTGGCTTTTACTGTTCCAAGAATTTTAAATAACCTTGAAGCAAAGAGAATCGCCGTGGCAAATACAAGCAAAAAGGAGATTTGTGGCCTATTTTAGTGATTCACTGAATAGGCTTTGTCATGTTTTGAAGGTATAGAAACAGTTGCGTATATACTTTTGAAAGTCAATGTGCATTGTTGTGTGCTCATTACTAAACTCTCCGAGCAAGCGTGTGCAACTCTGAATTATGTTTACCTTGTTTAATCCTTTGCTGTATATAATTGACACCACAGTCCTGTATAAACACTCGATTACCTGACTTTATATATGTTAAATTGTTTATTCACTCATATGTTGTGTTTCTTCTGCGGATGTAATGAGGAGGCGCGGGCTTCGTTAAGTAGCGACCTGCTGCTTTTTTTCCTGCCTTCCCTTCTCAGATGGAGAGGAAATAAAATTGATTGATTGAATATGGCATAATACAAATGAAACACAGAAGTAGCAGAGGTTGTATACATTTGCGAGAGCGAACGTCTGGAGAGTTTGGGGAGTATATGCTCCTCTACGAAAATAATAATTGTAGTGAAACATGGGTTGATATTATAAGTCTCCCAGAAACATTTTCATCTACATTCAGAATGCATGTTTTAAACCATGCTAAATAAATAAATACGCATAGCTATTTAAGAGCTCGACTCCCCTCTAACATATATTTCAGAAATTAAATAAGGAATTAAATGGTACCCAAAATACGTATCAAGAAAAATATTTTCGTTACACAATCAACCATACTGTGCATTTATTAACACAGCTTATATAATAAAACAGGTAAAGAAGATAGGTTTGGGGTCGACGGAGTAGAAGCAAAAACAAACTCTTGACCATAGTGTGTATTGAAGCGTCATGAGGACGCTACGCTCTTAGAGAGTCCTTCATCTGTAATTTCCCTCAATTTGCTTCAACTGCGAATAATTTGCCCTATTTTCTTCATTTAAAGCAGTGAGAAGGTAAATCTCCATCATATTTTGAAAGGATGCTTCAACGAAATTTGAAATATACCCGTCGCACGTTTATATTTTGAGCCTGATGGCTGTATTGTTTGTTATAAAGGGCCCACTCTGGCAAGCGCTCAGAGAGCAGCCAGCGGAAAGCACGTGACATCCGGCGCAACCGTGACGTACACTCTAAAAAAGGCCCGTATGTCTACTTTCCCGCACAACACTCGGAGAGCCAATCACCGCAAATCACGCAGGCAGCTCAGCGAATGGCGATGCCGAAACATGTGTTTAGACCAAAGAACGCAGTCTGAGTTGTGACATTAAGCAATGCAAAACGTCACACTTCAATTGCTTAATGTCACAACTCAGATCAGACTGCATTTTTCGGTCTAAACATATGTTTCGGCATCGTCATTCGCTGAGCTGCCTCCGTAAGTTGCGGTGATTGGCTCTCCGAGTGTTGTGCGGGAAAGTAGACGCACGGGCTTCTTTTAGAGTGTAGGCTGCCTCGGAATGAGCAAAGCTCTGATGAGGCTGACGTTGACAGGATATCCTAGCCGTTCCAGCCACCAAAGCGAGCGAAGCACGCTAGCGATCAGGCCACCGCACCTAACTGTAAAGCTGCTTTTGAACGAATGTTTAGTGATAGGCTAATCTTTAATCTTGTAGAGGAACCATAGCGACGTCTGGGACACACAAAAGAGAGTCCCGGTGAGAGGGGATTTTCTCATTCCCCTCTTCTCTCGTAGTGGCCGGAGGCGAGACAGGCATCGTCACTACCTGTCAAGGTTCCTAGACGAGCATTATAAACGAGGCTTTAGAGACATCAACCAGGTGCTCTTTGATAACAGTTTAATTCGTCTTAAAATTTATTTTCGTATCTATTTTAAAAGAGAAATGATTGGTGTGCCTGATGTGATACTGCTCCCTTGAACACGAATAGACCAAGAAACAAGCGCCGAAAGTTCGATGTAGTACCTCTTTAAAAGGCATTCAGCCTCGTTGTCAAAAACGGCGGATGTCTCCTCACCACTGATGCAGCATGAGCATTGAGAGGGCGATATGGTTCAACTGTTTCTTTTGTGAAGCTGATGAAAACTACCAATAATATAGGGTCCAAGCTTATCAAAGGGCAGTATACTCCCAGGAGTTTCCGAAAATGCAAATACGAGGGTGATTCAAATTAAAACCTTAAAGGTGCCATAATCTTCCAAAACTTTGTACGTATAACTTGTTAATTGGCAGAAGCTATTTCTGGGATTCAAAGAATGACGAACAGGTGGCAGCATGTTGCTTCAACACAGAAAAGGAAGAGCGTCAGTGAAAAGATGGCCGCTCTGTTGTCGACATGCGCTGCATTCGAGCAGCGATCTGTGATGCGCTTTTTTAGTAGTGAAGGTATGAAACCAGCTGAAATGCATCGCAGGATAAACGCGCAGTACGGTGATCCGTGTGCGTCTCTGCAACAAGTGTACGAGTAGATCAGAGAGCTCAAAGGTGGCATAACGTCGGTGGAGGACGCCCCGCGAGCCAGACAGGCACACTGCGTAGTGACGAACGAGAACATCGCTGAAGCGGAAGCACTTGCGAATCAAAAACATACGTAGTACTGTGGAGGCAAAAGCCACCATTTTGTATATCAGTGCTGGGTCAGCACACAATATTGTTCATATGATGTGCTGCGATTTCAGAAAGTGTCAGCGAGATGGGTGCCACGTCAGTTAATCGCTGAATTTAGAGACCGTCGCGTCGATGCATGTGAGGTACTTCTGCGTCGACTCTGTTTAATTTTAGAAAATAATTATTACAGGAAACAAAACTTGGGTTCACATAACCAACCTGAAAAAATAGTCAAGCAAGCAATGGCCCCAAACTTCATCGCCAGAAACAAAAAAACAAAATATTCGCACCCAATCATAAGCAGGCAAAAACATGCTCCCTTTATTCTGTGATGCAAAAGGGGTAATTTTGGAAGAATACATAGAAATGGAAGTAAGAGTGACGCGTGCGACTTATGTAGATCCGCTAAAAATCACTTTCACCCTTCAATCAGGAGTAAACGACGAAAGCTTTTGACTTCAGGTGTGTGGTTACAGCATAACAACGCCAGACCCCATACTGCCCGTTCAACGGTTGCGGCAATCCAGGATAGGAAATTTGGATGTCTGACACACCCGCCTTATTCGCCCTGACCTTGGCCCCAGTGTCTTTCATGTGTTCGAACGGCTCAAAGAAGCCGTGGGAGGCAAGCATTTCGGAAGCGATGAAGATGTGAAAACCGCGGTACACGAGTGGGCTAGAGTCATAACCAAAATAATTTTTTGTCCCAAGGTATCCTTGCACTTACGGTGTAACACATGCTTTGCGCACCATGGGGACTACGTCAAAAAAATAATATATGTATATTTTTTTTGAATATTTAGTCATTTGCATTATTATAAGTAATTAATGTTTTCATTTGTATCACCCGATACTGCTCCCACATGACGGAATTGAATGTAACATAGTAAATATAGTCTAGAAAATTGGATTATATAAAAAAAAAAAAACACTGACTAGTAACACCGCTCTAAAACGTGCAACGCCGATTTGTCCATAAAACAATTTCTATTAAAGACGCGTAGAATATGTCGCCACACGGCACTGATAAGAGAATTTGTTTTGATTTAGATCAGTATCGTACCGTCGTGCGGTTTTGTCTCAAAACTCTGAGATACACGTCAAAGATCTTCAGGCTATCGATTTTACTGCACTGGCTTCTTTTCTCATTTAGGGCGTAAGCCCTGCCGCCATACATTATCAGACAAACTTCGCGCTGTCTAAGCAGCTAGTGACTCATCTACTTTGTAGTTTGTTCTGCGGAAGCATCCCGAGCGTGCCGCTTTGTTTTACCCGGGTTTTTTCTGTTTTTCCCGAGGTGTATGTCTGTACTGAACGGTGAGCCCCATCAAGAATTGAAGCAGGACAACTGCGACCCTCTGAGCAAGCCGAGCGAG
Organism: Ixodes persulcatus; assembly: GCA_013358835.2. Classification (NCBI taxonomy): domain Eukaryota; kingdom Metazoa; phylum Arthropoda; class Arachnida; order Ixodida; family Ixodidae; genus Ixodes; species Ixodes persulcatus. Next base: position 178,109 of record JABSTQ010000988.1, read on the forward strand.
TCTGAAGAGTGCACAGTTCATTGTGCGGGGCAGTGCGTCGTCTCCGAGTGGTCTGACTGGTCTAAGTGCCTGGCAAGTGATCAGCATTATCCTTGTTAATCTTAACTTGTACACCCCTGGAAGTTCCTATAGGTAGTATTCACTGAATACGACATTGTTGATTGCTGCTCACAGCACGGAATCAGAATTATACTTCGCTTCAACTTAAGTCCAGAGGCAGCCGACGCTACGAGGTGATAGGAGCAATCAAGCAGCGTCAAAAGCTTAAATCACTAGGTCTTTCCTGTGAATGACTGTTCCAGCGATAACGGAACACGTACATAAACATGACGAACACCATGATGGTTCGTTTTGTAAGCTGTTTGATTACTACCAACAACTCGTAGTGTCGTCTGCGTCTGCACTTAAGGTTAAACGAAGTATGGATCTTATTTTTCGTCCACCAAGAACAACGATCCTGATTGGTTGTGGTGCACGCTGAACGCCCATAACCGTGAATTTCTTCAATAAAAAGTGCATGGCGGAAGACAAATTGTGGCCAGTATTGAGCATACCCTGCAAAGACGTGCAACATTATGGCTTGTTTAATTACCCTGTTAGTTGACTATGTTGCACCGAAATTTGCACAGAACACCATTTAGGGATGTTTCTTGATTCATTACAACAAATAAAAATGGCTATCGGTATAATGTTCAATAGGTCAGGCAGTCTCAGTGGCAATTGTGTGGACACCCATTTGTTATGAGGACTACACGTCACGATATCTTTCAACTTCTCATTCGTTGAACTGGTTGAATCGGTAGCAATAAATGGTGCTCTGAGTGCATTGAAAGGAAGGCAACGCGCACTCGCATTTGAGATTGTGTGGGCTTGATATGTAGACTAATTTGTGGTTTTTGTGTGTGAATGCAGCAGCTGTGAGGGGGAAATAAAACTGTGACGCACTTTTTTTCATATTTCTGTTGCCTTTTTATTTTAAGCGTCTTGGGTCTACGCTCCCATTCTGGCAATGCCTATAACTGAGCCAAGCCTGTATGTAACACAGCATGGAGTTTGTACTACAAATTATTTTTGTTCTCGCTTGCATCCCAGGTTCCTGACCATTTGGCGTTGACGTTTTTTTAACAATTATCCTAGTTTCGTTTTAATAAACACATATGTTTTTTTCTCTTTAACTCTCTTGCTCCTTAAATGCCCGTTTCAGGACTCAAAAGCGGATAATTCCACTCACCTCAGAAATCGCACAAGACGGATTTTGCGCCAGCCCAGACTGGTAGACCAGTGCCCTTATCACCTGACAGAGACAGACGCCTGCCTAGAGCACAATTGGGTGGTCGAGGGTCTTGGCTCGTGCATCCCCAAGTACGGCGCATCGTGCGGAGAAGGCCAGTCTAAGACGCTGCTCTACTGCATCCGGAAAGCGGATAATCTTCGTGTGGACTACAAGTACTGCGATAAGGTACGCAAATAAGGGGCGCTCAACATTTTTAACATATCGTGACACTCAAGTCTGTTAGCAGTAACGCTGAAATATAATCGCCAATCACGGTTACCTACAGAGAGTTTCTAGAAACTAATATTCGTGAATCAATGATTCATTTTGCAAACTTTCGTTCGAGCTAAGTTCATGTTCGCAAACCTATCCCGGTTTGCTTTCATTCCTTTCCGGTTTTACTGAGAATTACGCAAATATTATTGAATAACAAGCCAATAATTGTCTTTTCAAATGCGGGACAAAAGAGTACGTATGACGACAACAAAATGTTTTTTATCGGTAAAATCCAAATTTGCGATGTTGCGCAGGGCATGAAGTTTCACGTGCTCTGTTCCACATCTCCGTCCTTATTTCTGAAGATATTCTTGGCCTTGTTGCTCTCCAAGGTCATTGCGTAGTAATTGGCACTTTTAGCGGTTTGGGCAAAGTAGAAGCACGGGCATATCTCCAGGGTCCAATAGAGACAAAAACTCGCTGGTTTTTGAACCGCATAAATACACTATACATAGCAGAAAGCTGAAACTCGATGTAAATGTGACACTAGCGGTGGTGAGAGAAAGCAAAAGCCTGAGATCATAACGCTACCTAGATAAAAATATAAAACCGAAAAAAAATATTTTTTTTTTCTATGAGCCGACGTTTACCCGGGCTCCGAAATGGCACTGTTGGTGAGTATGGCATTTATTTAAAGATAACGTATGTTAGCAAGAAAGACAGTATTAGGATTGGGCCGGCTTGAACTAGCATTAATTGAACTTGAACTCACATTACTAGGATTGGGCCTGCGGGACCAATCCTAGTAACGCTCCAACTAGCTCAACTAAAGCCCGTAAGACAATATAGTTTGCTCTTTTTTCTTACTGAAATAAATACCAAAGGCGCCCACAATGCCGTCTCTCGGTACAACAGAAATAGGGCCTAGGGATACGTCGTCTGATAAAGACAATTTAGTCTTCTATTGTATTTGAATTTTTTGCGTGACTTCACTTTCACATTCCTTTGCATGTTATCACCACCGCTAGCTTCAGATTCATATAAAGATTCAGCTTTCTGGATACATATTTTATAAATGTATGTCAAACAGAGGTGCTTCTTTTTCTCTATTGGACCCTGAAGAATAAAAGTAATATGATGGGACTGTATATCACACTTTCTCATAATTTGTTTATACTGTGTTAATATTAGTTTGCTATTTCGACCAGTACACTTATGTTGGTGTTGCGAAAACATAAAAGGAAACATAAAACACGCGTACATTGTACACGCGGCTTATGGATTCATCCCATAGCAAGCCTTTACGACTTTATGTCGCTCTTGTCTTCCCGCAGAACTCAAAACCTAGTAAAGCAACGCTCGTGAAGACATGCAGAGTTCCTTGCCCAATTGATTGTCAATTGTCGGAATGGTCAGATTGGGATACATCTGAATGTGACAGTTGCGGAACATTCGGTGAGTTTGAAAAGTTTTCAAATCGAGGAAGATGACCAGCTCAACCCCTTTTTATTGCAGTCATTCTTTCACGCCTAACCTAAACGAGGTCTTTTCAAGAAACACCATTCACTTTCTTTCTTACTGGTTGCATGGCAGCATTAAACTGAAAGCTTCGACATATACAGTGGTAACTTATATTTATTCAAACAAAAAAAAAACGAAATGGTGGTCTGTTACAACAGATTGAACAGTGACATACATCATAGGACTTCATTTAAACCGTTTGGTGTTCGAAGACACCATAGAACAGCGGCAACTCATTTCTTTTTACATTTATTTGCTTTGAGAGATTAGAACCCATGGTAACCATTGGATTCGTATAAATTTGTTGCCTCTTTGTTTTATTGTAAGTGTTATGTTTTATGTTTGGTGTATACAGAAATAGTGTAATGTGACTAAAAATTTGCACATAAAAAACTTTCAGGATTATTTTAATGCTCAATGCGACTAAAATTAAAGGTTTACGAGCATAGGCAAAGGCGTGTAGTATCCTTACTTTTCTATACTTCCAGGTGACCAAGTTCGTCAAAGACAAATTATTCAGAACTCTAGCGATGCCGGGAGGCCTTGCCCCTCCAGCCTTGTCCAACGGAAGCCCTGTCCGTTCAAACCGTGCTACTACTGGACGATTGGAGGATGGTCCCAGTGTGACCTGCACGTAAGGAAACCATCATCATTAAGACTGGTTAATTATTTATTGATTAGCCGCGCGGGACTGTAATGAATCTCGTTCTGGTTCACTAATTAAGTTAGCTGATTAATTATTCGCCTTACCTTGTACGTTTCGTGAGATTGCATAGTGATACGCTATCATCGCGTCAAACCCATAAGTTTGAGGCCTCTAATAACCTCTCGTGGTAACATCAGAAGGAAACTTACTGTCGAAAATGAAACACAATTGAGCAATAAAGTCCACATCAAGTTTAATGAAGTATCTTATTAGTCCTATATAAATCGCGTACCACTGGTTTGTTTAAGATTCTACTTATTATAACCTTCCCTGACTACGTTTGAATATTACTTTTATTTTTGCTTTCATTAAGCCGTTTTTTATGTTTGAATGAGACATGGCAGTGTGATGCACAGTTGTTTTCATAAATTTTAAATTAATTTTCGAAGGTCTCGTAATACACGAATTTCAATACAAACACCGAGCTGCCATGTGTAGATTTCGACTGTAGCTTTTTATTTATAATGTAAGACTTATCGAATTTCGACTTTTGCAGAGAGAAAAAAATATTAATAAAATATTAACTGCTCGAACTTGAAGTTCCTGCGTAAACAGTGTTGGAGATGTTTTCAATTTTATTTACGTAAAATATACTGCAGGCCATTTGCAGGCCCAACCAGGATAGGCAATATAGAGTGACACTGCAAACAATTTTACAACCGATAACGACAACGCTAAGAAAACGATTTAAAAAATTCATACTTTATAAACATACAGCAAGATGAATAATATATTTTAAACATTTCGCGTACACGTCAGCTTAAAATATATTGTTCAGAATGCAGGCTAACGCAGAGAAATTGAATTTGTTTTATCCACTCTCTCAACTGCCCGTACGCCCCATTCAATCATCCTCGTTCACTCAGCGAACCCATGAGGAAGGCGACCGCTATGGTGCAGCGTTGGCTACTCAGCGCCAGCGGCAAAGACCCGCCCAACGTTTTTCGTTAATGAGACTACACGTCTCTTCAAGCACGACGACGCTCTCCTTTCTCTCTGGTTGAATAATAAAATTGGGATCAATAATTGGTGCTGTTCCCGACCTTAGAAAATTATGCATAAAAATAGTTGTGAGAGCACTGAAACTCAAAGGCGGCATTCATTTTGACGTCTGCTTTGTTGAAATAGCTAATAGAACCTAATGGAATGGAAATACTACTGAGTGTGAAAGTGTTTCACTGCAAGAACTTGCAATATTGAACGAGGTTTTTAGGTACACTAACTACCTTGCAATGCACCAGGATAGTTTTTTTTTTATCAAAGGTTGTAGAGCAGGCATTAAAAGTGACATGTGTGCGTTTTGTGATGAAAACCTGCTCAGTGCTTGTGACGACTAAGGTGTCGTATAGATCAGTTTAATTAAGTAAAGGAACGGTTACATGGTTGAACGTGAAGCCTCTCGAACATCGGGCTGGCGCGTAAATTGTCGATGATGCATCTCGCGATGCGGATGCTTTCATCACATCCCCCTTTTTTGTTACAAGTCCATTCGTACAACTGGCTTGACTGTAGGACCTGATCTTGTGGTGGTGTGCGCCGGTTGGTTCTGCTCTGGTAGAGTACGAGTAGTTGTACTTGAGGCCTTCGAGTCTTGTGTTGGGCTCGAAACACATGTTCGTGGAGGTTCCCATTCTGCTTGTGTTGGACGATAAAATGAAGTGTTGCGTCGGTATTTTCCACTTCTTGTTCGAACCCAGTATGACCTAGGCGTGGATGCACTCTTTACAATAACTCCGGGAGTCCAGTGGCGATTGTCCTCCCACATCCGAACTTTGTCACCGGTTCTCATCCCAGGTGCTCTTTGCGGATGCTGGTCAGTGAAGTGATTTGTTTTTGTCGCTGGGCGGTCATTTTCTGTTGTACGTTCTCCACAATGTTGAGGCTTAATAACGTCTCGCTGAGTAGAATGGTGGTTCTTGTACGCCGACTGAACAGTCGCTGTGTTGGCGATCCCAATTCTCCATCGCGTGGAACATTCCGTAAGTTTAGGAGCGAAAGCTGTACATCACTTCCGTCTTCTGTACACTTCTTCAGTATATTCTTGACAACTTGCACGGCAAGTTCGGCCAAGCCGTTGGATTTCGGATACCTCGGGCTGGAAGTAACGTGGTCAAATCCCCACTTGCTCTTGAAATCTTGGAATTCGCGTGCAACGAAGCATGTTCCGTTGTCAGATTCCACAATTCATTGGATGCCGTGAGTTGAAAATCATCGCTTGAGAGCTGTGACGACTTCACTTGATGAGGCATTTCGTAACTCACTGTAGTCAATGAAGCCAGAGTAGCTGTCCACGTTCCCATTGAAGTCAAACACGTCAATAGCAACCCTTTCCCATGGGAGCTTGGGCACTTCTTTCATCATCAGAGGTTCGCTCGGTGGTTTCTTCAGTTTGGACTCACAGATGGGGCAGGAAAGCACCAGGCGTTTGATATCTTCTGACATGCCCGGCCAGTAGATTGATTTTCTTGATCGTTTCAGACAGCTAGAAATTCCGAGGCGTCCGTCATGAGCCCGTTCCATGACTCTCTTGGGCCATGTCTTTGGAATGACGATTCTGTCGCTTTGAAAGAGTAGTCCTTCGTACGTAACGAGCTCATCCCGAATTGGCGAGAACAGCTTCATGGTCTATGTCATCTTGTTATTGTTTGGCCATCCATTCATGGTAGCTTGCAGTACGTCTTGCAAACAGTCATCATCTTGTAGGGATTCCTTGAACTCTTCTAGTGTGCTTTGTAACATCGGGACGATTGCTGAGACTTCCATGTCTTGTGTGCAATTTTCGGCAGTCTTGGTTGGGTGACGATCTCGGCTGAGTAAATCCGCGATGACGAGGTCTTTGCCCTTCTTGTAACGGATTGACGGAGCGTAAGGTTGGATGTCGAAAAGTAGTCGCTGAAGTCGTGTAGGTGCCTGTCCTAGCGGCTTCTTGCTAATGGTTTCCAGGGGTCGATGATCTGTTTCTATCTCCAGTGGTCTTCCGTAGATGTACTGGTGGAACTTCTTACATTCATATCGAATAGCCAGTGCCTTCTTTTCGATTTGTGGATAGTTTTTCTGTGCGCTTGTTAGAGTGGAGGATCCGCAAGCCACTGGTTTTCCGTTCTGCAGTAGAACTGGTCCTAGTGCCTTTGAACTGGCGTCGACAGAAAGCGTCATCTTGCCATTTGTGTCGAAGTAGTCTAGTGTTGGCGCTTGCTTGAGGGCTTGCTTGATCTTTTCAAGAGCGATTCTTTGATCTTCAGTCCAGAACCATGCTATGTCTTGCTTGACTAGATTCCTGAGTGTGCTTGTCTTCTCTGCCAGGTTAGGGACAAACGTTTGAAGATATTGGAGCATACCCTGAAGTCGCTGAAGTTCGGTCTTGTTCTTCGGGTCTCCAATCCTCTCGATCGCTTTGATTTTGTCTTCGTCGACTTTTAGCCCTTCACCTGTTAGTACATAGCTCAAGAACTTAACTCTTGGCTGGTTGAAGACACATCTGTCGTAGTTTAGTTTGGCACCAACATCTCGTAGTTTCTGGACTACTTTGTTAGTGTGTTGCTGCAGTTCTTCTTTCCTCTTGGCGAAGATTAAGATGTCGTCCATTGAGTTCGAAACGTTCGTTAAGCCCTGTAGGACTTGTGATATGACTTGCTGGAACACTTCGGGTGCAGTTGCAATACCGAATGAGACACGGAGAAAGGTGTATCTTCCCCAGGGTGTGCTGAAGGCAAGCTATTTCTTTGTTTTCTCCGATATTTCCAGTTGCCAGAAACCCTTCTTGAGGTCTAGCAAGGTGAAGACTGTTGATCCCCTGACTTGTTTGACAATCTCTTTCAGCGTCTTCAGTCGATAGTGTCTTTGTAAGAGCACTTTGTTTAGGTCGGTCGGATCCAAGAAAATACGAAGTTTGCCGCGTTGCTTGACCAGGACCATTTCGCTGCTGAAAGTAGTTGGCTCGTGAATTTTTCTGATTATTCCTTGCTTCTCCATGTTGTCGAGCTCTTTCTTTACGTCGCCCATGAGTGCATATGGCACCTTTCTTGGCGGCCTGTTTTGCATTTCCGTTTCTGTTTCCTTGAGGTCTGCATCGTACACGTACCCCTTAAGGCTTCCCATGCCCTTGCAGATGTCGTCTTCGGCATCTACGTAGTTCATGCGTTTGACAAGGTCGAGCTTTTCACAGGCGTTTCTGCCCAGAATTGGTGCTACTTGTCAGTCTACAATAATGAACTTGATTTTTTCCGATTTGCCTCTTACGATGCAAGTCTCTATAGCTTCTCCCAATACTGAGAGCTTGTGCTGAGTGTATGATGCGCATGACTGGTGATGAAGTTACTGTCAGGCCTAAGTTGCTGGCAGTCTTGCTTCGCAGCACGTTACACTGTGCACCTGTATCAAGCTTCATCTTGACTGACTTACCACACTGAAAATGTATGGTTTCTTACCAGTCATCGTCAGAATTCTTTTCTGTGCGGGCTGCGGTTGTGACTTTGGAGATATACATCTTACCTATGTCATCGTCGTCATGCTCAACGTCATGCACCGATTTTTGCTGGTTCGTACTTACAGAGATGCAAAGTGGCCCCCCTTTTTGCAAGAGTTGCATGTCTTCCGATACGCTGGACACTCTCTTTTGCAATGAGTTCCACCGCAGTAGTTGCACTGTCGCTGCTAAGGTTGTTCGGCCCGAGCAGCTGCTTTCTGCTGCCATTGTTTCTGTGTGTGGGGCGCGATTGTGTCCAGCTTTGTCTTTGTTTCCTTCGCGGTGATTTCTTTCAGCTGTTGCGTAGCTTGCTTGCTGGCTTTGCATATGTGGATAGTCTTCTCTAGGTCGATTGCCGGATCTCCGTGTAGTTTTTCTCGGACGTCATCGTTTGCTATAACCACAATGAGGCGGTCTCGCAGGAGCTCGTCCGTCAAGTCACCGTATTGGCATTTTTTGGCTTGCAGTCTTGCTGCTGTCAAAAACTCGGTGAAGATCTCTCCTTCCTCCCTCATTTGGTTGAATTTGTACCCCTCGTACGCCAGGTTTGTTTTCGGTGTGAAATGCTCTTTGAACTTCCGCTTCACCGCTTCGACGTCTTTTTTTTTTTTTTCGGTGAGCGAGATCGTTCTGCAGATGCTCTGTGCTTCCGGACCGATTACCGTAATAAAGTTTGCGGCCTGGACCTCCGCCGTCCACTTGTGCATCTGAACTGCACTTGCATACCAGTCGTACGCTTGGAGCCAGTCGTCCAACGTATCCGGAGACTGCGATGAAACCTCCAGAGGCTTCGGTGGTCGGAGTCCGTTGTCTGCCATCTTGAATTCTCGGTGTCGGCCTCGGCCGGTAACCTCACGTTCGCTCGATGGGTTCGAGTCCCGGCGCTCCTTCTGTCACGTCTGTGGCGACGTCTGACACCATGTGACGACTAAGGTGTCGTACAGATTAGTTTAATTAAGCAAAGGAAAGGTTACATGGTTGAACGCGAAGCCTCTCGAACATCGGGCTCGCGCGTGAAATAGTCGATAATGCATCTCGCGATGCGGATGCTTTCATATTAGTGCCCAAGTGCAGTCTGCATTTTAGCAACATGGAACCATGCTCTTGCCAGAAAATTGCATACAGCATTGCGATTCTTTATATAAGTGCGCTACAAAGTACCTTGGTCACATTGATTCGCGGGCAATACCGAAGATGCAGAGCACTCTAAGAAACCCCCTCGCCATTCTATCTTTCTATGAAGCTCGTCCAGGTGTAATGACTGTACGATCTAAGGTGCAAGCTCGGCTAACAACGAAGTTAAGACTACACGTTTTTAATAGTATGTAGTCTACCATGTAATGCTTGAAATAGAATTTTAAGGACACATGTCATACTCATGGCAACATCAACTTCGTTTTCAGTTCACGAAAATCTTGGATCCTATCCTAGGCTATCCACGTGCGCTGCAAAACTGGTTATTTGGTCAACCTTTAGAGTAAGGGGCTCTCTGACTGCTTTAACCACGCACGGATTTCCTTGTCAAAATCGGACACCACCGCGGAATTTTTGCCATGCAGATCTAAATGTCCCATCGCCACGACAGGGTCAGTTCTTAGTTATTTGTCTCCATCATGTGAGGAATTCTACAAAAGCGTCATAACAACTATCCATAAAGGATGTTCATTTCTGGGTGGAATTTTTTATCTATTTATTTATTTATTTTATTTATTCATACTGTTGGCCTATTGACAATTACAGGAGTGGGTTATTAGTAAAATAACCAAATTTTTAAAGCACACTTCCACAAATGATAAGCACATGAATGATTCAGACACAGATGCATTTAAGGGTATATAAATATAAGCGAACTAAAAAGCACAGAAATTAAAATTAAAGAAAAATATATTACATGTGTTGTTGGACGAGGCTTCTCAGGCCGGCTTCAAAACCTTCAACGGTGTCACATGCAAAAGCATCTTGCGGGAGGTTGTTCCACTCAGCTATGGTCCTCAAAAAAAAAATATATTAATTAAAAATGTCGATTCGGGCTTTCATCGGCATCAGCATTTCGGTGTGACCGCCCCGAAGTCCTCTAGTAGGGCGATACTTTAAATATCGCAGCGAATCTATGTTTAATCTTTTGTTTTGAAATCAAATACAGCAGTATTGGCTACTCTCCTGCGTTCTTCCAATGGTGGCAAGTTGAGTTGGGTGAGCACCGCACTGACAGACTCAGTCCTTCGGTATCTGGATGCGATAAATCTGGCAGCTCTCCTTTGTACCTTTTCTAATTTTTTAATCAGTTTTTTTTTTCTGTATGGGTCCCACACGGTGCTCGCATATTCTAAGACAGGGCGTAAAAATGTTAAGTAGGCAGTTAATTTTGCTTTCTCTGTTGCTAATTTGAGGTTACGTCTCCAAAACCACAATTTATTTCAGCGGTGCTTGCCAAGTTGTCAATATGGGATTCCCAGCTCATATCTCCAGACATGGTTACACCTAGGTATTTAAATTTACTGGCGAACGCTAGTGGACTACCGTCAAGTTCATAAAAAAACACATTTTTAATCTTATTTGTGATTCTTGAGAATACAGTTTTTTGGGGGTTAATTTGCAATTGTGACCGTTTGCACCAGTCATTTATAGATTCTAACGCTATGTTCAAAGTGATCTGATCTTCAGGGCACAGAATTCTGGAATAAATTGAGCAGTCGTCTGCGAATAAGCGAGTGGTAACTTTAGAGCTATTGTTGTCTGCAATATCACTAATATAACTTAAAGGCCCTCACTATGGTGAGGGGGCCCGTCACTGTAGTGCAGCCCGCAAAAGTGAGGGGGCGCCGTCCTGTGTTGTATGTGGTGGGAACAGTGAGAATTAATAACTTGTAATTTACAAGCACATTAACCCACGCTTCGTGGTTCTGTCCCTGTCCCTGTCCCTGTCCCTGTCCCTACACGTAAATATAGCGTCTGTGACCGAAATAAAAAAATAAAAAAAGTGAAACAAAACAGTATCGTCCAGAACGCGATTCGAACCGTGGACCCCCAGCTCGTGAAGCCGACGTTGTACCTCAGCGCCACGAGGCGCTTCCGGAATGGGGTATCCATTGGAAATCTGTATCGGTTGCTGTTGCCACGTCACCGTAGTGCGGTTTCTAAAGTAAGGGGCCCCGTCTCCGTAGTCAGTTCCAACTTAAAAATAATACCGGTCCCAGCACGGACCCACGGACCCCAACGTGACTTTTAATGTATTAGATCTAGCACCGGTAACTTCTACAAACTGAGTACGGTTAGTGAGGTAGACAGGCTCTGATCCATCTTAATACCTGTAAATTTATACCGTGGTCTACTAGCTTTTGAATGAGTTGTGCGTGTGGAACGCGATCTAAAGCCTTCGAAAGGTCTAGGCAGATTACATCCGTCTGTCCCTTCTCATTCAGCGAAGTCGTAAAATCGTGGATGGTTTCCGTTAGTTGTGTGACTGTCGATAGCCTCCGCCGGAATCCGAGCTGGTTTGGGTTAAAAGCGTTTAAACTTTCAAAGTAATCAAAGAGGTAACCCGGTAATACATGCTCCAGTATTTTGCAACAGACGCAAGTGAGGGAAATTGGACGGTAGTTTTCAATGTTATGTTTGCTGCCAGTTTTATGCACCGGGGTAACTTTTGCCGTTAGCCAGTCGGTAGGAAGTGTATGTTGGGCCAATGATGCGCGGAATGTGACTGTTAGATATTCAGACACCCATTCCGCATATCGTTTCAAACATTTGTTAGGAACATTATCGGGCCTTTCAGACATATGACTACCAATGTTCAGCAAAAGATAAAAAATACCTGGTTGTGATATACAGATATCAAAGTCAGCCTGAGACGCCTCTACATGCACGTTTTCCAGACACTGTGCATCACAGTGCGACTCAAAAAACACAGAGTGAAAACAAATCATTATATCGGGAAGCCACCTCACTGGGATCAGAGATAACTTCATTTTTCACGAGCACGTATTTTAAAGACTCTTGGGATGGGGCGAGGTGACGCCAAAACTTCCGTGGCGACGTTTTCCTGCATTGTGTTAGGGTATCTGTGTAGTAGCTTTCCTTTGCTTGCGCTAACTTATATTTCAAGGTTCGTGAAAGACTGTTAACCTCATTCCGATTTCTTGTCTTATTTTTTCGCTTTCGTTTTATTTTTTCTTTTAGTTTAATAATTCCGCGGTTTATCCAAAGTTTTGTTTTTCGCACAAATTTTATTCTTTTTGGAACGAATCGCTCCAGACAGTAGTTGACGATACTTTAAAACTGAAGCCACAAACAATTCACATCCATCGCCCCATCAAATGCACACAAAGATAGCTCCAGATAATTCAAAATGCTTACATCATCAGCTCTACTGAAGTCCCATACGTAGATGGGTGACTTGGTTTTATTGCGTTGCGGTAAAACGTTTCTCATGCACAGAAACACAAGCTTATGATCCGACAGGCCATCTTCCACTGACACTGAGTAGTCCGACGCATAACCATCAAGAAAAATAAGATCAAGTAATGATTCAGCAATTTTCTCACATCTTGTATTCTCGTTTACAATCTGAGCAAGTCCATTTCCAAACGCAATGTCAAGAAGAACTTCCGATTTTTTTACATCAGTTGACCCCGTTTCCAGCTGATCCCAATTTATTTCTGCAAGATTTTCATTTCTTCGTAATCGTAGGCCGCAGTAGTTTTTTCTGCGCGTTATTTTTGGGGTGCACATTTTATGGAGTTCAATATTGCATGCGGGCCGTACTCGGAAACACTACTGTTTCAGGTTTCTTTGATCAACTTACTGAGTGCCAAAAATGCGAGGGATGTCGAGCCTTCTTATTGGTAAAAGACATTCATCTTTTTTGTCACTGAACATGCATTACTATTGCATCATACCACCGATCACCTTTCTTGCTGGCGGTTTAGATTTAATAAATACACAATCAGTTTTTGTTTCTAAAGTTTTACTGTGCAGTATGCACTCAGGAAATCTGTGGAGAAAGGTATATCCGTGGGTAAGTTATGGCGCATCTCTGTGTTTATTCCTCGTATGATATAGCCTGACATACAACCTGAGCTAATCTTGTTAGAAGTTTGGTGTCAGTGTCGAGAAGTGGGAACTTGTTTTTGTGAGTGCAGGTATTTGATTCGAGTTCGATGGTTTATTGTAGGGCGCAGACTGTGGATTTGGTACCAGGAAGAGGGTCGTGACCTGTCAAAGATCTGACGGCACCGTTGTGGACGACCAGTTCTGCCATCTTGTAAACTTCACATCCTCTGTCACTGCGATTCTCGGACTTGACTGGCTTACCATTGGGAATGATGTCCACGTAAGTCGGCTAAGGTGACACCTATTTCATGTCACAGTTTCGTAAGGCTTATAAAAAGAAGCAAAAGTAATCAATAAAAAATAAATCTTTTATCAAGAGCGCAAATCAGGGGCTTTACAGAAAGTTCATGATAAAGACAAACTGAATTTTTTCAATTTTTACCGAATTGTTTGCTATGTCTGATTATTTTTACAGCTGAATATTTAGAATGTCAGTTTTTTATATAAACGCTGCCTCCAACTGTATCGCAGTGAAGTTATTTGTAAGAAAGTCGAGAATTTAATTAGTTACAACTTCGGCTTTATTACAATTCAAGCTATGAAAGATAATACCAATAAACCTTTGCTGACGCCTCCACAATTTTGCACGCATATCATATTTCCAGTCCAAAAAACTGGTTACTAAGGCTACATCAGCTGTAAATTAAATTATATGCCAATAGCACATATGAAAGATAAAATATATCATACATAGGTATCGTAATTGTGATAATGTCACATTATTTACACCTACTATGTATTTAATATTCCGAGACTTTGGCTCTAAATCTCTTAGGAACTTAATTGTCTATTGCAGACTGTTGAAGACTGCTACGTCAAGTGCCCCCGTGGCTGTTCATTATTCCCGTGGTCTGAGTGGTCTGCATGCAACCGAAACTGCGACTCCGGTGAAATCCGTGAGTGGTGTCTCCTTACGCTGCCTAATACAACCTTAAAATCGCTGACAATTCAACAAATTAACAGCAAGACTTGATGTGGTTAATGTTATGCGCCTGCAAATGGGTTCCTTTCCTGTATGAAGCGTTCATCTCAAAGCTTAGAAGCGATAATGTGATGATCGGGCCGGCCATGTTGAATCCTCCTTATAGCTTCAATTATTACTTCGTAAAAGTGGCTCTGCGTGTGCTTTCTCGTAGAGTGCATGGAGAGCAAAACCTTGTTAAATATCGAAGTGACTCCGCAAATAGTGAGACAAACAATAAAATTTTATTTTCGACCTAAACTCAGAGTGTGGGACATGACATTTATATGAGCGCGAAAATTCGAATTGTCAAACTAGCTGCAAAATTCCATATATAACGTCTCAATCAAATATTTTCCTTGCCTCGTCATTGAGCGAAATACCTCAGAATGCAGTGATCGGCTCTGCGAGTGCTTTGAGGGGGGGGGGGGGGGGGGGGGCGAAGGGAGTAGGCGCCAACTATTTTTAGACGATCTTTGAGCATTTCTTTATAATGAGTAGATGCTATCACACCTTTTGATTTTATTCCTACTACTTGCTGACTTGCAAGACAGAAAATTATCTAATCACAATGAGCAAGGCAAGCTTCTATTAATATCTATACATGCTCTTCTGAAATCCGAGCAGTGCGTCGACGATAATAATACTTATTAAGAATTGACCATTATCTAGAAGTTTTTTTGAGAATAGTATTTATACATTGGTTCTCTAATGCTAATAATTTGTAAAAAATATACCTATTTATTCTTGTAACTAATGCCTATGGAGAATGTTATACAAGCCTCCGTTGATATTCTCGACACGAAATTCGCTAATAATTTTTTTTTACGAGCCATCCCGCAGCTTGGAGATGATGCCTAAATTTAAATAAGAATTACGGCCCAATAACACTCAACTGTCATTGAGCATTTGTCACTCGCAAAGCCATTTAGACTTCAAATTTTGCACTTGTCTACACCGACGGGGAGCTCTCAAAATACTTTTTTTAGGAAGCTTAGCTGACAAGTTTTACGTAAAAACTCTGATCCAGCGCGCGCAAAATATGCTACAAAATATTCCCTGTTAAGTTTCACCTAATACTATTTCAGTGCAGTTCACAAATGTCTAATAACGGTTTTCTAATTTTTTTTTTGCTTTATAAGAGATATTTAGACTTTTGTCTGCGCAGCAGGAAATCCGCATAGCCTTCTTTTAGAGTTTGGCAAGAAGGCTGCAGCAAAAGCATAATATTTTGTAAAACTGATGTTCCTTCCAGTCGGACTACAAACTCGATCGCGGGGTCTCATAGCGAATGGGAAGCCTGGGAACCGTCGATTCTGTCCAACAGAAATGCTGCAGAGCCGACCATGCTGGAGTAAGTATTTCCTCTTCAGGGTATTCTTTTTTGTTGACACGTTTTAAAAGGGATATTGCTCTCGTTGGAAGTAACAAAGTGAAAAATAGTATACTGGTTGTTATGGGCTTATATATAAACGAATAAAAAATTGATTCTTTAAGTCTCAATCAGGGAAAACAGTACTGTTATTGGCTTCTAATAACAAAGGGGCGTCCGGCATTCTATTGTAAATTGAACTTTTAAATATGACATTCTGAAATAAAATAAAAAAGTATGGAGGATTTATTAAATATGACTAAATACGCGTGCATATAACGTATGTTAAGGCTAATTAAGACCTTAATTATTACCTGGCGTAAAATATTAATCTTGCCTCGCACAATGCAGTAGTGACGTTATTTATTTAAAAACAGAAATATATTAATGATATCAGGTTGCTTTTTTTCTCCAATTTCTGCATGCTGGTCTTTAAAACAAGTGTTTTAATCCATTTGTGACTGTGATAAGAAATGAAAACAATAACTGGCTATTGAGCACGGTAGTGCAATAATAATTGACATATTCCGAGGATTCTCAGTGTGCTTCAATTCTATATTCTTTAGATTTGTGCTAATATTTGTAGTATCCGATACCAATGCCAGGTCATCACGATAAAATAAAATGTCAGAAAAAACAATATAGGCCAGACAACGTACAAAGGTAACATGAGAGACGCTTCGTCATGGTTCGCTACCCTGTGACATACTGAATAAAACTTGGCGTTTAGTTCCATAATTATTTCAGTTAAACGAAGCGTAATCGTGTATATAAGTTTTAATGTTGAATAAGGATTTCTACAAAAATTACCTGGAACAATATATTTTGTCACCTGGAACACAGTATGAAGAATCATTTTATTGAACATATAAAAATATTGAGTATTTACTCTACTTCGTTTATAGCAGCCATTTTGCCGTAGAATAAATAGCCTTCTATGTTGCTACGGTACTTTTATTTTTCTCTCGCTACAAATGGTGGGACAGGTGACCAATACATATTAAAATACACGTTCAACGAAAAGTTCTTAAGCTCCGCTAAAATATTTCTAGACATAAAACTACACCGATTATTGGTATTCACACATCCCCAAGTTTATTAAAAGATCACCACTTGATGCTGTAGAAAATTATCAATAGTGGCGCGCTCCTAACGGAAATAAAATGTCCGCAGACCACCTTCTTTTGCCCGAGTAGAATTACATTCTACTCGGTCAAAAGACTCGCGATAATATGGCACAAATTACATTCGAGTCGTATTGTCACGAGCCGCAGTCATTCCCTTCGTCGCTAACGCTCTGCTAATCTGGCCTTAAACCGCTGGCTAAAGAACACTACACAACAGGGGTATCAAGGGGCTTAAAATAGAAGGAGTGGTGAGCCGAGAAATAATGGGACGCTTTTGGCCAGCGGGGATTAAGTACTTTTCCCAGATCCCTTCATAAAATTCGAGCTTACCGGAGGCCCCCTCTCGAGGTTTTCACTATACTCTTTTTAAGAGGCGGTGAACCTCGTTGCTAGGTAACTTTGGTCGCGGTTTTTTTTTTTGTTTTTTTTTTTTACTGTGAACGGACATTTTGTGGACACAGGCTGACACCCACGTCAGCGAGTCAAACTGCGGTGTGGAAGCCCACTTGATATTCTTTTGCTTTTTTTTTCTGTCTAGGCCATATCTCCGTCTACCTCTTCCCTCGCTGTCGACGTTAAAGCAAATAAATGCGAACGCCATCGGTCACACTCAGCCGGATATATTGTTGGGAAGGGAAACGATACTGAATCGAGCCGAGATCTATATACGTTTAGTCACGCGCGTCTTGTTGGGGTGATTGATGACATCCGACTCACTCCTCCCCAGTTGTTTTGTGTCTTATTATTAGTATTATTATTTATTAAGGAAATATGTTCTTTAGCTTTATGGTGCGAGTGCTCTTCGAAAAGACGTTTCGGGGCGTGTTCAAGCACTTAACTTAATTTGTTTTTGTAGAACGCGTGGTCTCAGCACGCCTCTCCGTTCTGAAACAGATGAATAAAGAAAGAAGCATCGATGCGCACTTGCCTATCCACGTCTGTATGGTGGCGCCCTCTTTTGGTGCGTGGCGAAACCTTTTGCTCGGAACGCTGGTTTCCGAAGAAGTTCCTAGATGTCTCTGAAGTGCCGGGACGCCGAAAATGCAATTTTCTGTGTCCCGGCGTTACGGAACGAAAGTATGGCAATGCAATGCACACCTGTTATAAACATCGCGTTTAAAATGTCGCATTTATAAATAAATTGACATACGGGATGCATTGGAAATACTCCTTGGGCGCTAAAAAAAGATGGGGCACAATTATTAGAAATGTTGCCCTCTCATACAGAAGGTCTGTAAGTGCGTTATAGAACTTCCAAAATAAAGTTTTTTTTTACGTTTTTTCGATACTCCTAATTTTTGTAAGGGGGTTTGAAAGGAGGTCGATGAAGTCGTAGCTTTCAGAGTGAGCAGCTCGAATACAGTAGTTGCAAACATATTTACCTACGCATTTATTTGACTCGTGACTTTTCTCTTTATTTACACAATCTGGTTATGGTGAACTGGGCTTGGTGTGGGACTGGTTGGTTGTTCTTTAATCATTTAACGGAATTGCGCTCCGAATTATTTCCAATAACCGACACTGTGACTAGGAATACGACTCGACCTACACAAGGTTGTCACAATGTTTTAGCTAGACTTAAAGGCTTCAAAACGCTTTCGGTCGGCTACGCAGTTGCGTCAAACACCTTTTCTGGCTTTCGACACTTTTGGCAGCAGCGGCGTGGGTGCTCAGGAGAGTCATTATGAATAGTAAGGAGCCTTGACGAGACGGGCGCTCAACTAATCTAGTTCAAGAAATTCTTCTGGGCATGCGGCCACTTTAAAAATTTGAGAGTGCTTTATCAAGGGGGAAATGGGGACAAACATTAACGCCTACGCCCGCAATCACCTATACGCTTGCACACGAGATTCGCATAAGCGTCGGTGATGGACGTTTGTTTGTCTAAGACATGATTACAAGCGAATGCTAATGTTGACCGGTTACTTTATATATAAAGAATTATTCCCTGAACGCTAGCAATCCTTTTAGTATAAGTCGGAGAGAAGCTTTATTCAATGACTTGGTTTCTGATATTCGATACGCCCAGGCAAAAAAAACTTGGAGACAGACAAGAAACTGAATTGGTGTCCGATAGCTTGGGTCAAACAGTCAGAAATAAAAGTGAACTCTACATAATTTGAGATATAATAAGTCACTCTATCACATATGTTTCATCATTCACCATATAATACGATGTTAAACCTAATCATGTGGACAACTTGCTCACTTTTTCCTTATTGAACGCGAGCGCCGAGGAGAATGCTGGGCCTCTTTGCAACGCATAGATGCTCTTGAACCGCATAGTGAATTACAAAAGTTCTCATTTCGGTGACCCGTCAGTGAGGCGAGCAATCGGTAATGCGAGCGAATCTCGAAACAGGGTCTTCAAATAACATTAACACGCTACTTTCGCTTTTAAGTTTTGTTTTAAACAACAGAAATCTTGCCCCAATACACCCCGAAGAATTTTTAAATGTCTTTAAATGTTGTTTCGTTTCGCAATTGTGAGTTGTTACCGCGCACCATATTTCTCGGACAACGCCGTGAACTTGCAAACGGCTACCACTAGACGGGAAGGGCATTTTTGGCTGATCGGGGGAATCTGTTTTAATTCGCAATATAAAGCGCTTATTGCGCAAAATAATATCGGCAGTAGAAAAAAAACAACCTTTCATTACCATATCTTGACGCATTCTGTTCGGAAAAATATTATTTCGGTCATTCGTTAGGAAAGGAAACTGAACCAAATAATTTCGTTATAATACAGTTTATTTGTTGAGACTAACTATGGATTATCTACTTTTATTTTTACACAGTCGGTCGGCCTGTGACAGAATGTGGAGCTCCCCGATATTTTATTTTTTTTTAAATATCGCGGGAGCGCCCACGACTGGACCGCTCAGAGCATCACCGAAAGATGAGGCAACATGAGAAAATCAAAAATGAATAAGCGAGCGGATGCGGACAAAGCTCGTTCATGCTCGAGCGTAGCCTGCTAGGTTCGTCTGGTGAGAACACACAAGCCCGGTTCCTTATCTGTTGGCAAACATATCTGCCGCAGGGGCTGCGTGCAGTCATCGGAAAAGCCGACGCTCGCTGGCAGGGTGAGAAGGGCGTATCTTTCAAACGCCCCGCCTTTAGCACGCGCTCCGTGCCTTCTTGCCGTGCTTCGGCTGCACGCACGCGCTCGAGGCTCCCGCGAAGCCGTAGCATCGTCGAAGAGAGGAAACTCGCGCCGGAGGCGGGAAAAGTCGGAACTCCTCCTTGTCCTTCTCACCCTCTTATACTCAGTTTCACTTAAATTCCGATCGCAGCCGACCTTACGTGCCGATGAAGCCAATCACGACGCGCCAAAAGTGTTGTTCTTTTGTGGGCGTACCATCGCCGGCTAGACGAATACGCGCCAAATATAAAGAAATCATGAGCCATTCCACTCTGTGAAGGGGGATGACCAGCGAAGCTGTTTAGCACACGACACAGACCCGCCCCGAGGAGCCGGAGAAACGTAGACACGCGCGACGGGACTGCCACCTGGCGGAAAGTAGACACGTGCGACGGGACCGCCACCCCGGGAGAGCGGAAGGAAAGGAAACTAGACACGCACGCACTTGGAAGGACGACAAAGAGAGGACGGTGCGAGCGTAGATATAGCCGACGCGGGTCGCACAGTGGCAAATTTTCGAGAAATCTTTATTATCTGGTTGAGAGTCTCCTGATCTTGAAATTGTGCCTATTGATAACGAATCTGCTGAATAGACCCATTGCTAAATTAGCCAATCATCAAGGAGAATGCAGGGAATGGTGTTCCACAGTAATTGTTCTAAAGCAAAAGCCTGAAATGGCACCTTGCACGCGTGTTCATCGGCGCTTTATTTTGGTTATTTACTTGGATTCTTTTATACGGGGGAGGCGTGCACGTGCGGCGCGTACGGCGGTGCGCGCGTACAGCTCGGTCTAGGATCGCGGCGCATTCACTGCTCGTGATCGGTGTAGTCCTAAGTGAAAACGAACGAAAGCGACGAGCACCGTGACAGTGCATTTTTGGTGCTGCTCCCACGGCTCCCTCGGATCGCAGCATCGGCTGGGGTTGGAGTAAGTCGCGACTATAGCGAAAGATTCTAGCACATTATCGCGCTTTTTGTCGGCAAGTGCTCATTATCAGTCGTATCGTCGCACCACCCCGCGATTAGGCGCTGGCCATGCCGCGGGTCGACGCTCCCGCGATATGTTTATAAATAACTGGAGAGCCGTACACTCTATAATAAGGTCTAGAAAAGGAGCGCGTATAAATCTATTTTAGTTCACCCTATCAGACTATGTAAACGTTACAACATTCGTAATCATATGTGATTGAGGGAAGGGTCTGGCAAGTTGCGGGGACCGTGTCCGGAACCTGTTCATTTTTTGTTTTTCTCTCGCAGACGGCGTGTGCCTGACTTTTGCATGGAAGGTGGTGAGCGGAGTTCTCAAGTGCTTCAGGTCGGATGGAGTCGTCGTCGAAGGTAAAGTTTTGCCACTCAATATAACATATGCTGAATTATCATTCGATCCAATTTCATTTAGAAAAACTTGTCGCTCGGTAGATACAAAACAAAAACTGAACCAGAAATGTGTAATAATATAATAGATTACGATACGGTAGAGTACGAAGAATTTGACGAACTTGTTGACGTAGCTACTAAGAATATGGAAGCTAAACACAAAAAAAGGACGAGGACGGAAATGTTCGTTCTCGTCTCTCCTTTGCGTTTAGCTTTAAACGTTTAGGTAACAGTAAACGATGCAGTAAAATTGTGCGCAGTGCGCACTATAAATATTAATAAAAGTATACTTAGAGAGCTTCGGGCATATACCGCATTTCTTACAATAGTTAACTTACTGCTCTATGTTACAGCTCGATGGAATGAGACAGAAATTAGCGCGATAACGGAAAACTATATGAAAAACGTCGCACTTGCATTACCGAACATTACAATGCCAAGCAGCGCTAACCGCAGAAGCTTGTATGAACACGAATCATAAAGAAATTGCGGTATGCATAGTCCAGTATCGTTTTGGACTCAGATAAGTTTGTACTTTATATTTAGTTGATAGAGTAGGCTCGAAATTACTTTACATATTAGAATAATTATATAGGGCCGCGTTACAAAAATGTATTTTGTCAAATTGTGGACTTGGAATTTGCCTTACGTTGTCAATTGTTCTATAAAAGAAGTCGAATTTAAAATATGCTAATTGTCATAAGAAACAAGAGGGTTAGACTAAATAACTTAGGTTTAATCTAATTCAATAAAACAGGACTTATGATTTATTTTCACGTTTTTCTTTACATGGCCCAATCGCTACAAACAAAATCACACACAACTTAGGCTACTTGCGATATATTATAATTAACATGTTTTATTTACATACACCAAGTAAGACGACGTAAATCACTAAACTCCATTGCGCATTCAGGTAGTATTATATTCAAATATATTTCGACTATTGTCATTGAAGCGTATCATCATTAATTGGCATATATTTTTACTAGTCAAGAACAAATCGGCATTAGTAGTTGACACTCTGCAGTCACGTAGAATTTTTATTTAAAACAATGCAGAAGTATATTACAACGATTTTCTTAGATTAATAAATTCACCGTGATTCTATAGTTTGAATCATATAGTATCAATATCAGTTATTTCGAAAACGAACCTTCTTCAGATACTCGTGGCACCTCGTTTTTTTAGGGTAGAAATTAACAGAAAATTAGTTTCCCTAAAAACGTGCTAAAGTTCCAGGAATGAGTCGAAACTTAATTTTCTCACTTAAAGGTATAATCAACATAGCAAACAAAATTGAAAAAAAAAAAAAAAACTGGGAGTCGTTTTCCAAATATCGCTTTCTTAAGGTTGGTTATAGTGAAAAAAAGATCTTGTTTTTTTAGTAATGCTGTAGAGCATGACATGTTTCTTTGATGGAAAATGTATGTTTTTTTAATATTTAATTACGTCGACAATCTTTCATTTTCACAAACACACTTTTGAAAATGCCTAACCATGATTAAGTTGTTTTAGTTTCGTTTCTAACAAATGAATAGCCAAAAAACTTCACTAAATAGATAAAAAACAGCTGCGGGGTTTTCTTTTTTTTCTTCAAATACAATCAGTTCGCTGGGTATTTCTCTTGATTGTAATGTAAAATCAACCCGGACGCTTTCCTGGATATACCGAGTCATACTTCCTCACTCGTCCAGAATTTACAAAGCCTGAAAAAAAGAAAAACACAACCATGGAACGCATCTGTTATGCCGGCAGATATTAAATCTGCCAAGGCAGCAGAAGGAAGTGAAGCGAGGAAAGCGCAATAAAGCGGCGTGGAGCCAAACTTGGACTCCTGTTTTGTGTGGTGGATAGAAAAGAAGATGCGTGTGTTGCACGTATACTTTTGATTCTAAAGAAAAAGAAGTGCTAACGACTACTGATAATGCTGCGAGCGCAGCTGACGAAGCAGGCAGCGCGCTCGTGGCCTAACGGTTATCGCGCGTGCCTTCCACGCAGAAAGTCAGGGTTCGATTCCTGGCCGCGGGGACACATTCTTGTTGACTCTGACGCAATGTTCTGGTGAATTCGGGAACCGTGTTGCTCGTTCGAGGTCAGAATGTTCTACATGCCGGACCTTCTACGCCGATTGTTCCAGAAGCCCACGCGTGTACAAAAGGGCTCCGCGTGGCCAGCCGGAGTCAGTTTTCGCCCCAGCGTTCTACTCTGCTGACACACCGACTTCGACGCCCTCGAGGCTCTGCCTTCTTCCGTTCCCTTCTTATTTTTGGGCACAAGTTCGCCTTATTAAACGTTCAGTTTCCTGAGTTATTCCTTGTTTATCACAGCGTCATTCGTGACAATATGACGTCAGATGAGCTTACAATATATATACATTACAGCACCAGTCAAGCGAATGGAATTCCGCAATCAAAATTTTAATGCGAAACCAACTTGGATGTATGCAGTGAACGTTTTAGTTATATTTAAATTCGAAATTCGTATATGATTCTCATGTTGCAACAAAGGCTTTTTTTTTAATTGAAAGTTTAAACCGCACTCAGCATATATCCCCGAAATGCCAACACCTGAAACATCATGAGATCCTGACTATATATATATACAGGGTGTTTTTTTTAAGCTTAACAGATTTGTTTAAAAAAAGCCGTGAAAGTTACACTTATGCCGCTTGTGGAGGTGAGTTGTACGGCCAGGGGGACATATTATAGGGGGTTAATCGTAACGATCAGTCGGCTAATTAATTAAAATTCGTTAATTAACTTTTTAATTAATAAAAATAGACATATGGTTCCAATTAGAAATTTGCTCAGCGTCATCGAAAACCCCTAAATCGGTCATTTTCAGAAAGACTTTGAGCGCGTGAGAAGCGTAGTAGTGTACTGAATTTACCGCTCGTGGAGCAGGTACAAAGCTAGAGGTTTCGAAAAGGCGCCCGCGCGATTTTTCCGTCTCTTATCTAGCCCCAGCCTTGTACTTTCAAAAACAATATGAGCGTGAACGCGCCTCCGCGTGTCGCCGCTACCCGAAGCGCCGCCCTGCGACGCCGTTTTGAAGTTTTGCGCATGCGTGTAAAAATCCTGTCGCTGTTCTCGCTTTGTCTCTTAACCCCCGTCTGTCGTCTGCTATGCGCGTGCTGGCGGCCGCTCGCGCTGTTGTCTGCTATGCGACTCCTGTATGCGCTGGCGGCCGCTCGTGTTGTCGTCTGCCGCACAACATTGCGTGCTCCGGCGGACACGCGCGCTTCCTACGCGAATTGGGTTTGCCCTGGACAGCTTTAATGGTGTTGATTTGGACAAAAGTCTTCAGTGAAAGACAATGCTTTTATTCTTTGAAGACGTGGCACTAACGCGTGAAAACATCTGTTATGCCGTCGGCCATGGGCTCGACAGGCTTATTAGTAGAGTGCTCATACTGTGTCCTTTCTGGACACAGGAAACTCGGAAACTGGAAACAGGAACGGAACGGAAACTCAGAAACACAGGGACAGCTCAACTATGTTGACCCGTTCGGCGTCAGGAACTCTAGTACCTTTTCACTCAACTGAATCTTTTCTGGGCTCCCTTCTCCGTAGTTGAACGCTAAGCATTGCAGATATTTTGTCTTGAATCTATTTGCATGTTATCGCTGTATCTCGACCCGATGAAAGAAGCCAGCTACTTATCACGTATCAGATGTGGGCATTGCGTTATCGCACAGAAAACTTCTGAATCATGTTCAGTCGTTTCTCTGAGTTGCAACGGAAATACACGAGTCGCATAGCAGACGACAGCGCGAGCGGCCGCCAGCGCGCGCATAGCAGACGACAGACGGGGGTTAACAGTCAAAGCGAGAACAGCGACAGGATGCTTACACGCATGCGTAAAACTTCACAACGGCGCCTCAGGGCGGCGCCTTAGGTAGCGGCGACACGCGGAGGCGCGGTCACGCTCATATTGTTTCCGATAGTACCTGCTCCACGAGTGGTAAATTTGGTGCACTACTACGCTTCTCACGTGCTCAAAGTCTTTCTGAAAATGACTGAATTTGGGGTTTTCAATGACGCTGAGCAAGTTTCTAATTGGAACCATATGTCTATTTTCATTAATGAAAAAGTTAATTAACGAATTTTAATTAATTAGCCGACTGATCGTTACGATTAGCCTCCTATAATATGTCCCCCTGGCCGTATAACTCACCTCCACAAGCGGCATAAGTGTAACTTTCACGGCTTTTTTTAAACAAATCTGTTAAGCTTCAAAAAAAAACACCCTGTATATATATATATATATATATATATATATATATATATATATATATATATATATATATAACGGGCATGGTGGCGGGAGGCCGTTTACAACTCCCTGTAACGCCGAATTAGAGCGCAGCTCATGAGGAGGAGGGGAAGGCACGGGGGGGGGGGGGGAAGGTCACGTTGCCTTGGGGTCCAGTGACCTCGAGGGGGGGGGGGGGGGGGGGGGGGGGGGGCGGAGAAACTTTTCCGCTAAACCCTTACAAAAATGATCAATGAGTTTCAATTGAGTTTCTATTCAGTTGAATGACTTTCAATTGAAACTCGTTTCATTTTTTTGTAAGGGAATTTAGCGAGAAAATTTTCCGCTAGAGTTAGCGGGAAAAATTTCCTCTAAATTTAGCGGGGAAAATTTTCTGCTAGATTTAGCGGGGAAAATTTTCTGATAAATTTAGCGGGGAAAATTTTCCGCTAGATTTAGCGGGAAAACTTTCCGCTAAATTTATCGGGGAATCTTTTCCGCTAGATTTAGCGGGGAAAATTTTCCGCTAAATTTAGCGGGGGAAATTTTGCGCTAGATTTAGCGGGGAAAATTTTCCGCTAAATTTAGCGGGTAAAATTTTCTGCTAAATTTAGCGGGGAAAATTTTCCACTAGATCTAGCGGGGGAAATTTTCGGCTGAAGTTAGCGGGTAATATTTTCCGCTAGATTTAGCAGGGAAAATTTTCCGCTAAATTTAGCGGGGAATATTTTTCGCTAAATTTAGCGGGGAAAATTTTCCGCTACATTTAGCGGGGAAACTTTTCCGCTAATTTTAGCGGGGAAAATTTTCCGCTAGATTTAGCGGGAAACTTTTTCCGCTAGATTTAGCGGGAAAGTTTTTCCGCTAAATTTAGAGGGGAAAATGTTCCGCTAAATTTAGCGGGGAAATTTACCCATCATGCACCGCGTGGTTACGCCGACGGCGACGGCGACGCCGACGGCGACGCCGCTCAAGCCGGAAACGGGCGCCTAAGAGCTGCGCTCTAAAATTATATGTAGTAAAGGAACAGGGGTATGAAAGTACTTGAATGAATATCGTGCCGAGCATTCCGGATGTCCGTTGCGGAGAGTAGTCATGGTAACTGCTAAGTGCTCGGTTATCAGTTATATACCCACGCCTTCGGCCTCCCGCCACCATGCCCGTTGCTTCTCAGTTATATATATATATATATATATATATATATATATATATATATATATATATATATATATATATATATATATATATATACAGGGTGTTTTTTTTTAAGCTTAACAGAAGTTTTTTTAAAAAACCATGAGAGCTAAATTAATGCGGTCTGTGCAGGTGAGTTATACGGCCAGGGGGACATATTATAGGGGACTAATCGTAACGATCAGTCGGCTAATTAGTTAAAAATCGTTAATGAACTTTTTAATTAATGAAAATAGACATATAGTTCCAATTAGAAACTTGTTCAGCGTCATCGAAAACCACTAAATCAGTAATTTTCAGAAAGACTTTGAGCGCGTGAGAAGCGTAGTAGTGCACTAAAGTTAGCACTCGTGGAGCACTTACAAAGCTAGCGGTCGCGATAAGGCGCCCGCGCAATTTTTCCGTCGCTTATCTAGCCCCAGTCTTGTACCTGCTCCAAGAGCGGTAACTTTCGTGCACTACTACGCTTCTCACACGTTCAAAGTCTTTCTGAAAATCACTGATTTAGTAGTTTTCGATGACGCTGAGCAAGTGTCTAATTGGAACTATATGTCTATTTTCATTAATTAAGAAGTTAATTAACGAATTTAAACTAATTAGCCAACTGATCGTTACGATTAGTCCCCTGTACTATGTCCCCCTGGCCTTATAACTCACCTGCGCAGACCGCATTAACCTAGCTTTCATGGTTTGTTTCTAAAAATTCTGTTAAGCTTAAAAAACAACACCCTGTATATATATATATATATATAGCTTTTTTCAGGAAAAATATTCAGTAAATATTTATCTGTTTAGAACACATGTAAGTTCCTCTTCTCAATAACTTACTTAGTCTGATTATTAGGATTTTAATTACAAGGAATTATAGTAGAAGATGGAATTGCGATTCCCTTTCACTTTAGTTTTGCAAAGTAGTAGAGAAATATTAAACAATGTCAAACAAATAGTCAAACAAACAGAAGAATATCAACAAAACATATGCGGTCTCTATTTTATTTTATTTATGGCGCGCATTTATTTCGCATTTTTAAACAATTACCCTAGCCTTAGACAGAAACGGAACAATTGCGGATCCTTAGTATACTAAAACGAAACATCGAGTACATTGCGAGCGTTTCGATTATCTCGACACGTGTTGGGCTCTGCGAATCAATAAAAACAGAAGAAATTCACCTTGACGCCATAAAATAGCATTAACAAAGTTTTCTTTTTTTTTCTTTTTTTGTTGCTAGGTTTGCCGGAAAATATCCCGTTACTGAATGATAATTGAACATTTTCCCTCGCTATGGGATCTTATATAGTATCATGTTTCCTGGAAGTACATATTAATATTTTTGTTTATCAGCACGCGCGTGCCACATTTATTTCCTACAAAAAATGAAAGATAATGCCTGATTCCACTCCTACGATAATGACCCTTTGGGCGATGCAGCGTAATATGAGCACAAAATACTTAAGAATGGGAATCTGTCCTTAATACTCGAAAGCAACTCGCGTCCTTTCGTGAGTGCAGCCCCGGGGAATAGTGAGCACTCCACTCCTTCACTTGGGCTCTCCACCTAATGCTCCCTCTTAACATGAGCAGGCTCCGTGTTCCGCCTCGGGTGCAGGGGGAAGGAGACATCAAAGGCATCGACTCGGGAGTCTCCCGATCCTCGCCTCCCCGACGTCGGTGAGACTAGCTCCGGGCTCCTGTAAAGGGTGCTCCGCCTCGTTAGTCCTACTTATGTGGGAAACGCGAACCGCCAGGCAGAAGGTCGTCCCTTTGAGTGCTCTCGAATATTTTTTATCTCGTTTCACCGATTTCAGTTATTTACTTGTTCGGCTGCCCCTGATCTTGAAGAGTTCTTTTTTTTTAAGTTTTCGTCTAAAAAATGAAAGCCATTTACAACTCCCTGTAACGCCGAATTAGAGCGCAGCTCTTGAGGAGGAGGGGAAGGCACGGTGGGGGGGGAAGGTCACGTGACCTCGAGGGAGGGGGGGGGGGGGGGGGGGGGGGCGGAGAAAATTTTCCGCTAAATTTAGCGGGGAAAATTTTCCGCTAGAATTATCGGGAAAATTTTCCGCTAAATTTAGCGGGGAAAATTTTCCGCTAGATTTAGTGGGGAAAATTTTCCGCTAAACTTAGCGGGGAAAAATTTCCGCTAGATCTAGCGGGGAAAATTTTCCGCTAAATTTAGCGGGTAATATTTTCCGCTAGATTTAGCGGGGAAAATTTTCCGCTAAATTTAGCGGGGAAAATTTTCCGCTAAACTTAGCGGGGAAAATTTTTCGCTAGATTTAGCGGGAAAATTTTCCGCTAAATTTAGCGGGGAAAATTTTCCGCTTATTTTAGCGGGAAACTTTTTCCGCTAGATTTAGCGGGAAAATTTTTCCGCTAAATTTAGCGGGGAAAATGTTCCGCTAAATTTAGCGGGGAAATTTACCCACCATGCACCGCGCGGTTACGCCGACGGCGACGCCGACGGCGACGCCGCTCAAGCCGGAAACGGGCGCCTAAGAGCTGCGCTCTAAAATTATATGTAGTAAAGGAACAGGGGTATGAAAGTACTTGAATGAATATCGTGCCGAGCATTCCGGATGTCCGTTGTGGAGAGTAGTCATGATAACTGCTAAGTTCTCGGTCTAGGATCCTAAGGGTGCCCCGAAGATGTTCTTCATATGGCCTAATTATGGTGAGAACTCACTGTGCTGGCTATAAGCGTCCTAGAAATACCTTAAGGCGCGTTCACACCGGCGATGCGATCTAGTCGCGTGATAACTTTCATCGCAAAAGCGACCATCGCGGGCAAAGAGCGACGCGATATGAGCAGTCGCTTGCTGACCAGACTTTTTGCGATGCGATCTAGTCGCGGAGCGGCTGAGCCAATCAACGGCGTTCGGAGCGAGAGTTTTCGAAAAACGACTCGCCAGCGAAGGCGTTGGACTTGCTCATCACACACACCAGTCTGACAATCTAATTTTTCTTTGCTATGCGATCTAGTCGCATCGCGCGACTGCTTACATCACCGGTGTAAATGCGCCTTTGGTCATGACGATACCTGGCCGACTTTCCTATTAAAATAGCAATCCCAAATCGCAGCATACCGATTTTATCTCCGGCGATGGGAGGAGCATGTTTCGCAACCAGGACTGACCAGGTCAGCCAAGAGCGAGCGAAGGATCCTCGTGCCTCCTACCGGTGGAATCGATGACTGGCATACAGCACGGACTACGATTCAACTAGCGAGCGCGAGTCCGTGAGCTGACGCCCAAACAAAGCACTCCTGCGGAAAAAAAAAAAAAATAGCAACAACAGTTGACTGTTTTTCAGACGATTATTGCACTATTATGTACCCTTTCGGCGAAAAATTAGAATTTTTTGAATACTCTTACTACCTTCTATTATCTACAAAAGCGTACACATTTAGTAATAAGAGTTCGCAATCTCAACGAAATGTCGCGTTTTCATTAGTCACATGCCGTCCTGGCTTCTGGCACAAAGCGCCTCCCATTGCCGGAGATAATTTCGATCTTTGATTGCTTTATTTTTTAAATAGGGAGGTCGGCAGCACAGCGTCATGATTTATGAATTTCTTGGATGCTTAGGGCCCGCAGAGTGAGTTATCGCATCATATAGGCGAGCTATAAAACATCCTCAAGGCACCCTTAATTTATTGTATTAATAAACTAGTTTAAATAGCGCATTTAATTAAAACAAATGGAATTCGAGATATACGGCGCACTTTTGTGGGAGCTCAGCCTTCAGCAAAAGCTGAGCAATGCAGTAGCAATGAGTGAACAATCGCAGTCGACCTAATGGCTCGTTCACACTTGCGAAATAAGCACTCGCCGCCGAATAGATTTGATCGCCGAAAAAAGATCGGGCCGTTCACATTTGTTGCCGCCTGCGGAGTACGCGGCGCGAGCGTCTCGCAGTTTCCCGAACAGACGAGAGCTGACGAAAGCTCCCAAACGTCCTCCTTGCCCGCGCGCGTTTCGTCGCCATCACCGCCAGCTCGTCAGCGCCGATCTGACGTCAGCAAGCGCCACTTCCCCCGTGCGTTCTGATGGACTTGCGGCGAGGAAAAACTTTTTTCCGGCGTTCAAAATTGGTCCCAGAGCGATCTTGCTCTCCGCCGGAAATTCTGCCCACTTTCGTCGCCGGGTGTCAGAATTCTCGCGGATCCGGCCGCCGGTTCTCAAGTGTGAAAGAAGCATAAGTGTCAGCGAGACAGCTTTTTAAACAAGCGAAAGCCAATTCAGAACGCAAATAGAAAGACAAATTAATCACGGCAGGCGATTTTTATTTTGACCTTAAGGAAAAATTAATATCATTCCTGTAAACATTTGCAGCATTAATTATGGTAACTCGTAAAACGGTGATGTTCATTTTTGACTTCACCGTCTTTTGTAGCACCATCAAGTTTTCATTTTTTTGTTTTTTTTTATGCTCAGCTGAGAATTATAATAATAATAATAGTAATAATAATCGTGATTTTTCGGGTGCCCTAAACGAGCCAAGCGGCATTCTCTTAGGGACACCAACCGTACAATAGAAACCCTTAAACAATAATCCTACTAATTAAAAAAAAATATGCAAATACACTGCCACGCTATGAAGTGACCAAAAGTTCGTCCAACTGACAGCGATATGTACACAGGGGTGTGGTGATATCAACTTGAGGTAGCACAATGCTGTTATATAATGTCTGTAAACGAGAAAGAGATGACACACGGCAGGGTGAACAAATATCAGAACAGGTGAACTGTCTCGTAGCGCGGAAAGGAACATAAAAATTTATTTTACTAATAAGTCATGAGGAATCAATGGCACCATTAATGATCTTATGCAGGAGTACCAAGTCACGGACAGTTATTCCGTGGGATATAAGATTCAGCGAAAATCTAGTTAGTAAGGATTCATAGTCATAATACACGCGTCGTCCAATTCATTTATCATAAACATTTCGAACAAATCTTTTTTGCTCAGGTTCTGTGATCAAAGCCTGAGTTACATATATTGAATTACAAATCACAGAAGCAAATTCAAGCCTTGAAAGATGTATTGAACAATGGGCTTTTTAAAATGCTTGGTCAAACACGATATAACTCCTAAAACGTTCATTGCGGAGCCGACAACAAAGGAGACATGATTATTAAAAGTTAATCCGCAGTCAATGAACACAACAAGATCCCTCGCAATTCACACTCTTTCAATCGGTTTCCCTCAAGATAAGTGTTATTAATGATCGCACGGCGTCTGCACAAACATATCACTTTTGTTTTTAAATGATTAAGGAATAACTGATTTTATATACACAACTGCGCTATATTAGACACGTCATGTTGTATCAAATCACAATCTAAATGGCTATGAGCACTCTCGAACAACTTGATGTCAGTCAGCAAATAAAAGCAGTTCAACGTTCTTTACCCATGATGCTATATCATTTATAAAAAATGAAAACAATAGAGGCTTTAAGATTTATCCCTGAGGTACGCCTGATATTGAGAAAAACTCTTTAGAATAACTGTCAGCGACCCGACCACTATTTGATCTAAAAGACAGGTAACTCTTAAACCAGTTACACAATTCTGGGCAGACACCATATAGATGTAATTTGCGCAAAAGCAACACATGACTCACTTTGTCGGAGGCTTTTGACAAATCAAATTATATTGAATCTCCTTGCTCTCTTTTTAAAACAAACGGCACACTGTAATCTAAAAAAGGTACACAAATTTGTTTCAACTGACCTACCTTTAAAAAAAAAAAAGTGCTGCAAGGGCGTTAATTTTTTTTTTGGAAATAAAAAGTCATCCTGCCTACGCACAACAATCGGAAAAACTTTGGAAAAACCACAAAGCAGGGAAACTGGACGGTAGTTCGCAACTATAGATGCGTCACCGCCTTTTAAGATAGGAACAACAACTGCTTTTTTTCCAGAGCGAAGGGAAAACGCCCGAACTGAGTGACATATTAAAAATGGGTTTCAAAATAGGAATGAACATAATACGCGTTGCGCCAATTCCCATTAGTTTTGCATGACGGGATGGCGCACTCCGAGTGTATTACATTTAATGAAGTAAGTCACATATAAGTGACTACTTATAAACAAAAATGCGGACGTTTTATTAAGAAATTCTTCATTGTAAATTTCGTGTAATAATAAAAAAAGAAGTAACAAAAGGGAGAAAAAGTAAACAAATACATTAAATAAAACAAGAATAAAAACGAAACAACTAAATAAACAAATATGATGACGAAACCGAAAACAAACCAAATCAATGTCGAGTTAGTTGGCTGCAGAACTAAGCAGAACCAACTGAGTCTTGTGAAAAAAGGGTAACCTCAAGGAAACTAGAAAGTTTAATAGGATATAATCCAGACAATAAAATTAACAAATGAAAAAAAAATAATTTCTGGACTCCCATTTTGTTTATTTCTCCTCCAAACAACCCGTGCGAAAAGAATTACAAAAATGCATAAATAAAAAATAACGTAAAAAAAAAAGACGCGCTGCTAGTTAGGTTGACGAATCACAACTGCGAATCGGCCTTTATTCGCCCTTCCGCTGAAGGGTGGATAAAGCCGTTGTTCCCAAAACAAACCTATCACGTGAAATTGCAATATTCACTGCAAACATTTCCTCTCAAAATAAAAATGAAATGTACAATTTAAAACAGTTTATTAACAGAAAATTGTAAGTTACAGATGTTTTAATTTTAATTTTTAGGCTCATGACATTGACATCAAATCACAAGAGCAGTCTTGTTTCACACAGAAAAAAAAAACCTACATAAAGAAATCGGAGAAAATAATTTTAAAACAAAATTCCCAGAAACAAATATTGAACGTCCTATGATATTATTTTATTTTTGTGGAGAGTTCGTTTAATGGAAAAAAAGAACAAATTTCATATTGCCCAATTTTTGGCGTTACTATTCTTAAATACTGATTAGGATAAATAACTTGGCAGGTTCGTAAGAGTTCATGTTGAAAAAACAGCGCGACTGAGATAAGGACAAAAAGACGAAGAGAATATCGCACTGTTTGTGGTCTCTTCGTCTTTTTTGTCATTGTCTCAGTAGCGCTGTTTTTTCAACATCTTAAATACTGATTGTAAAAAAATGAGAGAGACTCTGACTTCACATAAACCAAGACGTATATACTCTTATTTTATCATTCTGAAGCATAGAAGTTAACGCAACGAAAAATTATTATTGATTTGATAACTTATTTAAAAAAAAAAACAGTTCTGAATTTTGGGTAATTCGCAACACTGATAGGCGACGTTAACGTTTAATTCAATTAATCTTGGGTCTTCATGATGAAGGCTTATAAACAAAACAAAAGATAAAGCGAGAAAGAGAGACGGATGAAGAGAGAGAGAGAGAGATATGAAGATAGATTTCTTATGATTAAACTTATGAAGCTGATTTTGAAGTACTATACTTCTACACTGAAAAATCTAGAACGTGTACTTTGCACAAAAACAAATAGAAAAAAAAACTGAAATTGCTAATTGCTGCAATTTACGGAGGGAACTAAGTGAATGACGAAGCTAAAATACGTTCAAACGCCCCCCCCCCCCCCCAAAAAAAAAAAAAAAGAAAGAAACATATGGCTGAAAGTTTGACATTTCACAATGCCTTTTGCCATCGCCAAGTTTCCTAACTCCGTAAGTACAGATTCCACAAAGATGGAACTTGAGAGCAACAATCTCACTACCGCCAAGAATTGCGAAAGATTTGAGAAAGCAGAGCGAAGGCTGCCCTCTGGGGAGTAATGTCCACTCGCCTTTACACAAACCAGTAGCCAACCACTAAGTGGGGAAAATAATAAAAGTCATGCCAAAGCGTGTCTCCGAGCGGATGCGTTTCTTTTCCGACTCCGTTCACTTTCGCAAACAAACCGGAACTTTACTTTGACTTACGTACACAAAAAACCCCAATGGCAAAGTCGGTTCTATCTCAAATGACCGAAATACGCGCCACTCCGGGTTTCGCTTCCCCGACCAAGACTCGCCGCCAGCGAACGTCTGATCGGCTGCTTTGTCTGCCTGGGAAGACGAGAAGTAAACAAAACAAAAAGAAGTAGACCACAAAACTAACTTTGCTGGATTCTTCCCTGACAAAACAATGGCAAAGAAGGAACAATAGTGCAGACATCGGGCAGTCTGTCTGTTTCTTACGAATTTTTCTTCGGATCAAATACAAGGCCGAGGCGTCTCTAGTTCTGCAGTGCTGGCTGACAAATATGGCTCCGTGATAGTATTAATGAAACTTACTATCAATGTCGTCCAAATACTTTTCAAAGCTCGCGAGCAAAATATGATAAAAGACAAAAAACAAATATCGTTTGGTAGCAAAATTGCGATGAGGGAAATTTCTGTAGGGAAGTCATTCGCTTGGAGGACAAACGTCAGACGACAAGAAAGATCGGGCAAGAAATTACTCGTGGTTCTTGTCACTGGAGACATTCAGGAAAAAAAATGAAAGAAAGTATAACTGATTGGTTCATAAGAACAAGCATAGCGTGTTCATACAGGTTTATTTAGGAACCGCCGACCAAACATTTTCCTGGAAAACGACGCGTCGCACAAAGAAAGCAGTTATTCCGTTTTAAATAATTTAGTTTTTAATTCGTTTTGAGTAATTATTTAAGTCACAAAACTTAAAGGCATATATTTAATTAGAAACTTTTTGGGCACCAGAAAAATCTGGTTATTGTGGAAACGTGAGCGTTGAAAAGTACAAACGTGCTTCCTAATGGTCGCACCTAATTTTATTATCAGTGAACGCGACAGTACTTCATCATATATTTATTCCCTTTAGACCGACGCGCTTTGTAGCCTAGACAGTGTGTATGTTTAAACTGGATAATTCAATTGTGGGGATCTTGTTAGCAGCGTGTTCTAGAACATCCTGGCTTCTTTCCAAACTGTGGTTTGTCGGCCACAAAATGGAAATGCCGGTAATTGTACGAGTCGGGCTAAAAAAAAAATAAAAAAAAAATATGTCGAGTTCTTTGCATCTATTGTTAACAACGTTAGCACATTCTTTCGATGTCAATATTTCTAAAGCATAAAAAGAAAACAACTTACTAATGTTACGGGAAAGCACGCAAAAATTCAAATTCGTAAAAAAAAAAAAAAAAACGCGCTGGGACACGCAGCACAAAGCCTTTACGCTCGAAATTCCAACAGAGAATGCATTTTCTAACCGGAAATTGCGCAGTCGCTTGTCATTTATGATCCTTACTTAAGATTATACTGACAGGCCGCCGCACACTCTGGTGGAAAGCGCACAAAAAGGAAGTATTTACTTAGCGCCTTATTTGAGGGTGTTCGCAGCGGGGCTTTTAGAATGAGCTGCGAAAACATCAAAACTGGCGTCCAGTTAGTACCTCTACCGTATGCTTGTACTACGCTCCGAAAAGTACCTAAGTTCCCAATACTTAGGTACTTCTGATACCTGCAAAGCCCTCAATTCTGGCGTTTAGAAAGTATGCCTATATAACACTTGTACTGCACTTCCAGAAGTGGCCACCACTTATATAAGAAAGAACCCAGCACTTGAGTACTTCAGGTACCTACCTAGCAATGCCTGCAGCAATACTGATGTCTTGCAGCGATACAAACCTGCAGTCGGTACCTGCGAGTCGATGCAACCTAAATGCAAATACTTTTTTTTTACTCAACGAGAAGAGCGAGTGTAGAACAATTTAATAGTCAAGCGGTCTCAGTGGAAAACAAGCGCCCACCGCTCGAGTCACTTGGGCTACTGTTCATTGGTCGAACTAATTAAAAACAAAAACAACGATTGATGTTTCAACTGCATCGCGGAGCAGTGCCCATGCAGGAGCTTTTGAAATTTTATAGATTATTGAAGTGATCAAGCGCCGCAAACTCCACTCTAGCTGCTATCCGCCTAGCGAATGCCGAAGCTGCGGACCAAACGCCGTTTTTTTCTTTCCGTACTCTGCGTTGTCTCTCCGGAGTCCGTTTAATAATCGGGACGTTTATCAGGCGTGACCTCGGCGCCGTCAGGCCAAGGGTACAGTCTCGAATCTCGACGCCCGTTTTCGCGGCCGCACTCAATCTCACTTACACATAATTATGGAGCCCAAATGTCATCGGCGTTTGTCATGTCAGCAGCTGCCGCTCAAGGGCAGCACTACACTAAGTTCCTTCCTGAGCTGACAGCGCGGTCGGGGCTACGCTCTCGCCGGCCCAATGAACAGCCTCCCTTTCAGCACCTAACCCCGCACTTCTGCGCGTCGGTACAGGCGGAAGCGTGATCACGTGGCGAAAGAGATCTTGACTGGTCCAGCGAGTACGTAGCTTTCACCGCACGGTTAACTTAGGGGTGAACGATGTCTATGGCGTCCGTGCTGCAGACGCCGTATTTTCGAGCAACCGGAGGAGGGGTCGGAAAACAATCAACTGATGACCATCTTCTCGTAGCCGCTTCCTTCATCACCACGGTTTGCTTCCGTACCGAAGGGACGAACTAATGAGGGCAGTTTTCTTTGACCTTGGGCCCGCGACACTCGCCTTCCGAGTGGAGTCACCGTACAGGAACAGTTGACTCGTTAGCCTGACTACCCAATATTACGACGGTTGTTAATTATTAACATTATGGCTGAAACAAAGCCTTTTTTATTTTCCGCTGCGATCAATGCACTTACCACGTACAGCCTGTTCTATACGATTAAACAAAACTACTAACTAATAGAGTCATTATTTTGCTTCCTTGCGGTTTGTTTTTTAGAAAAAAAAAGGAAAATAATTTGCGTTATTTGTCTAGTATTATTTCGCACTATTTTTGCTGAGTTAATAAAACTGCGTTCGTTCATGTCGTGCTCCATTTTATTCGTCTCAATGAGTGTCGAACGAAGTTTTTTTAATGTTAATGAAATAAGATTAAGAATGAAACGAGTTGAATGTTTTAAACTTAACTGACGGCGAAATACAAACCTATCGTATGCGATAAGCCTAAATTCTCGAACGTTCCATATTTGCTCATTGATCAGAATATACATAAAATGTTATAGATAGATCCCTGCATATACGCAGATTACCCGCGGATCATCACCGAATATTCGCAGTCAAATGGCGGATGCATATGAAATCAAACAGATTTTGCGGATTGCGATCCGGATTCAGATGCCTGGGGCTGCGGATGCGAATCGGATGCGGATATCCGCGCGTCCGGATTTACATTTTTACAGAGTCGGCCCGTAAACTTCTGCGACTCCAGAGCGAGTGAATGACACTATAAAGCGTATCATCGAGCGTTTGGCCGGAGCAAAAAACAAATTATTCTGTAAATAAATGCCAGAGAGTGAACATCGTTCTTTGCGCCAAGAAGTACCTGATTCTCATCAAAAAATTCTTTACATATATACAAATACCTACATATGTATATTTACTTCGCAATAAAAGAGTACATAAATTAAATAGGCCCTCAAAAGCACTTGTGTGCGTGTGGACGGGGCACTGTTGAAATAAATAGAAATCGTGTTATATTACTCAGTCTCTTACACAAAACGACGTACCGGCATGCTTCCGGCGTAAAAACAAATTTGGTTAGGGGTTTTTTTTTTTTTTTTGCCAAAAATGATGTCCCTATAAAATGGTAGGGATTGCAGGGGCATGAATCTTCCCGGGAAAGCGTTTTTTTGTTTGGCGAAAAAAAGTCTGAAAAAGTTCTCTGGGAATCAGGCACAATAAATGCCAAAAGTGTAACCCACAAGAAAGTAGAATCCTCCTACTACGAAAGTGAGGTACGAGTTGCTGTACTTCACTCTTGTAAATCATTTCGTGGATGTCACCCCAGCATCAAAAGCACCAGCAGAGAAACACTTCTCATTAGCGGGCCTTCAATTCAAGAGAGGCGTGCCAGCATGAATCCCTCCAGTGATGACTATATTTTGTTTCTACAGAACAACCTCGACAGATAAAACGTGGCGTCTGTGCGTTTTTTTTTCTATCTTTTGGCAGTTGGCCATATGTTGCTAAGTATGTGGTTCGGAGCACGATGTTTCGATTTCATGTTTAAAGGGGCCCTGCAACAACCTTTTGCTGTGTTTTTTTGTTTTTTTTTTAATTTGCACCGAATTTGAGTTTTATGAACGTAGTAACTTAGTGAACTTTTTCTTTTCTCGAAATTCGCTTTATTTGAAAAGTTATAGGCATATTAAATTGCAAAAACAAGCAAAAAATACCCTTCTTCATGACGTCCTTGGTCCTCTGTCCCCCCTTTTCCCGCGCCCTTGCACCGCAGTGACTGAAGAATGTGGGGAAAGGAAGTGGAGGCCGAGGAGAGAGAGAGCTGCCTGGGAACGGGGCAGCTCTCTCTCCTTACCATGGGCGTCCGCAGAGGGGTGCAAGGGGGGGGGGCAGTTGCCCCCCCCCCCCCTAGAATATCGAGCCGGGGGGGGGGGGGGGAGCTGTACCCACATCAGCTAAAGGGTACTCCGGCGGTTTCTTAGCTACCCAAACCAACTAAATTTTCTGAATGCCATGGATTTACTGTTCTCAACGTGCTTTTTAATTAGTATCTGGAAATTGAAAAAAAAAGGCTATTCAGAAAACGGCAAATTTAAACGGCAAAAAAAGATCGAGGTAAACTAACCATTTCTTATGAGTTGTGAATGCGAAAGCATGCAAGCCGCTCGTCCGCTCCCTTTTTCGTCTGCTGCGTACTTTTTGTCGACGGTCAGCGCGTGTGCTCCCCTGGGCAGCGGTGATCTTAGACGCTGCGTGTTAACGGCGCGCTGATTGACACGCAGCGTCATGGGGTGAGCGGTCGTGGAAACTCACGAGCGCAGCGGCCAATGAGAACCCCGTCGACGCGCGCCAGCCAATGGAACTGAAGGAAACTAGGTACCATTTTCGCACTTCAAACTGATGACGTCAGCTCGCTCCTTGAGACAGTTAATGCATTCGAATTTAAAAAAAAAAAATGTGCCAAGGAAGATTTGATTATGTCGCGAGACCGGCGAAATTAGCTTTCGACGCATTGTGCCTTTTTTTGCGGCACTGCGCTTCCGTAAAAATTTCCACGTGTTTTAAACGGCAAGTTTCATGGCTTACAGAGGGTTTTAAAGAACTTCGGCGAATGATGACGAACGAGTAGAAAATGTGTCTTCAGCACGCTGCCGCCAGCCTCCGCAACGCTCCAAAAACGCGATTTTTCGACATGCCAGATGGCCGTCCGGTGGCTTCACTCGCGGGAGCGGGAAGCGCGATTTAGCAATTGTCATAGAGATCAGTGGTTCGTAGCTCCAAATCCAGGGCGCAGCCGTGAAAGCCGGTAGAGAGTAATGTGGAAACGTGCTGAAAATAGCGAACATCGCCAACATTCCCCCCGGGGGGGGGGGGGGGGGGGGTTATAAGTGTGCACCCCCCCCCTGGAAAAAGTTCTACTAAAAATCAAAAGCGCAAACACCATGAAAAGAAGAGGGGACAGGACAGAGCGTATCCCTCTCCTTGGCTGATGTCAGGACGGACAACGTCGCGATTTCGTCACATGCCGCGCGCGAGTTCGACAACACGGGGCCCCCCATAGGAGGACGAGGTTTCCGCGTCGCCCGGTTAAAATATGATGCACTGATATTTAGTTAATCTCTCCGTGCCCGCTGGGATGCCCCAACCACAAGAGTCGTGAAAACCGCAAGAAAGGTAGACGCTTAAATAGGATTGCAGGTCCACTTTTAAACTGACACCGATAGGTGTACTCGAATAATACCACGTAAATACGAATAAATCGCTGTGTAGATTGACCGATTTTCCCCTACCCCTTTTTGTTGTTTGGCCTAAATAAAATGACACAATATAATTAGTTTTTTTTTTTTTTTAAATTTTAATGCTTAGGAAATCCGGGTCTACTTAAAGTGGGTGCTACAAAGGGAAGCAAAAATATATTACAATTAGATTTCTTTTGAGCTCCTCTTCTGAGGAGTGGCGCAGACTCGCAAGACGATCTAATTACTGCAATCATATTTTGAGCAAATCCAAGTTTCTCTGGAAAAATGACTGTTTGTAATATAAATAAGATAAAAGAAAATCCAATAAAATTACTTTCGTTGTATTCGGGATCAACGAAGGAAGGGTAAAAACACAGGCGAGCTGGTGAAGAACTTCTATCATACCTGGACACACTGAAAAAAAAGGAACAAAACAACAAGTCTCAAACACAGCCTTTCTGTGTTTTAGACTTGTTGTTCTGTCGGTTTTTCTTTTATCTTCGGGTGTCTTTGGGTATGATAAAAATTCATGATCAAAACGTATTTTTTTTTCTTCTTTAGAACGATCGATAAGCAAATGGTTTATTAGAAGGTACCAATTAGGTGCTGTTTTTATTGACGCACAATTTTATGATATAAAATAAATGCGCCAATTGCGGATCTGATGCGGTTCCAAATTTTGCGGGTGCGGTTCGGATGGGGATGCAAAATTTTACGGACATTGCAGATGGGGCTCTGATGCGAATAGGAAGTGCGCAGATGCTGATTAAATGGCAATGCCCAAACTGTTATCTACGTAGGGCTCTATTTATAGAGGTTATGAAATCATTACCACATTGTTAACTTTTGTTTCATCTCGGAACTATTGTCGTGCGGAATAACTTTCAGTGAATCTGAACACTACCACAAAATACAAAGGAAATATACGTGTGACTGTAACCCCTTTAGCCTACGGGTCTTTTTAACATAACCTTCTTTAGTCAACTGGCTTTTATATCCCAAATGATTCTAGTCTTCTGGTCATATTATATAAAATTGTAAAGGAAGTAATACAATTTTCTTAATGATAGGCCCCCATCTCAAAAAAGAAAGAAATTTAGGGCTGTTTAATAGTTTTATTTTTAGTTTAGCTTCTTCATTGTATGTCAGTACCGGCAAGCCTATCGAATTAACATTACTGCGTTTAATGCTGCAATTTTATCTTTCATTAAAACGAACAATAATTTAAATAATTACCGTTTGATCCCGCCGTTTCCAACATTACAATGCTTATCGGCACGTTAAAAAGAGTACGATGGTCACGAAGAGATTATTTAGTGGTACCAGAAGATGTCGTTAATTCTCTCGGGCGCCTTAGCACAGAATCTGTTTTACCAGCCGTTTCACGGAGTTCCGTAACGTTTGGTTGTAACGAAAATCCGTCACCGAAAAGACTTACGTCCCTGGGGAACCACGTAAAAAGACTTCAGTCCCCCGGCTACGGTGCCTGGAACGGTTTACGGCGTCGAAAAAAGTGGTCCCTCGATTTCCACCTGGTGACGTCATAGAAGTGTCACGCTGTCGTCGGTCGGGAATCCTGGCGGTGTCCCAGCAGCGGTGGTTGATATGGCAGACGCCTCTTCTGCTGCGCAGGTCGCTCCCCAGTGTGGCAGTCCACGGAAGCTTCGATAGCCACAAGTTGCGACGCCGCGACGACAGTGACACTCGCGTTCGCTCGTGCTTTTCGCAAGCACTTGTACCACCGACCGCCAGGATCACGACGTCCGAAAGCGTGACATTGCGGCGTCTATGAAGTCATTTGTTGGCACTTCGAGACCCCTTTTAATGTAAGGACGATATAGGATGCTAAGCAAACCAGTTGAAGACGCGCTGCAGGCAGGATTTGGACTCACCATCTCGAGATTGAGAGCCAAGTGCTTTGCCGACTGTGCTATCAAAGGGTCGGTGGTCGAATCACACGAAACCGAAGTCTTTGGGGCGGTGCGCGAGGCAGCAATCGTGCGCTGTGCCCTTCTCTTCTTCCTTGGGAGGCCTATCACACATTATGTGCTTACCAACCCTTGTGACCTTGATGAAGCTCGTGTAATTTTAACGCAGAATGTGTTCTATCGGCCGATTTTCATGAAGTTATGTAACGACACCGAAAAGCCACCGAAAAGCGTTA
Source organism: Ixodes persulcatus (assembly GCA_013358835.2). NCBI lineage: Eukaryota > Metazoa > Arthropoda > Arachnida > Ixodida > Ixodidae > Ixodes > Ixodes persulcatus. The sequence goes on from JABSTQ010000988.1 coordinate 220,737, forward strand.
CTCCCGTTGGAATCGACAAAAAAGACTCGAGCCCCCCGACAGGATTTGAATTCACCGCCTTGATATTGCGAGCGGAGTGCTTTGCAGACTGAGCTATCCAGGGTCTGTATCGTGATTGTAAAATTCAGCATCGTCACGATGCATGTACGCTACGCCGCTTGCAATCTCTCGTTTTGCTTTGCCTTCCCCTCTTCCTTCACCCTTTCCCCTACACGTTATAAAAGCGATAACTGAATAAACCGAGATGTTTTTTTTGTTGCCCGCAATCAGCTCGTTTGTATCAGTTCTGTCCCAGACACGAAACATGGTGTCAGAAGTGCCTAAGCATGCAACCCGCCAGTGAACAAGGAAGCGCCGGCTGCTGCGGCGGAAGAAGCGGCATGGAATTTTTGAAGCCACCGGACTGCCTGCAGCTGAGTGGCGACATAGCAAAGAACTGGAGACTTTTCAAACAAAAGTTTGAGCTGTTTGTGACTGCTTCAGCACCAGACGGGAAACCGCTACCAGCACCCACGAAGACTGCGCTTCTGCTAAGCGTAGCTGGGGACGACGCCTTGGAGGTCTACAACAACTTCGCCTTCGGTACGGGAGAGGACCGGCAGGATTACGCCACCATCGTGGGCAAGTTTGACGGATACTTCGCAGCCCAGTTAAACGAGGTACATGAACGCTACCTGTTTCGCCGACGTGTACAAGCGCAAGGTGAGCCGGTAGAGCAGTTTATCAGAGACCTCAGGCAGCTGGCGCAGTCATGCAACTTCAGCACAATGACGGACTCGATGATACGAGACCAAATTGTCTTTGGAACAAACAACGACAAAGTCCGAGAGAAGTTGCTGCGCGATAACACGCTTACCTTGGTCAAGGCCGAACAAACATGCAAGGCGGCAGAAGTGACCGCTGCACGGAACGAGCGGTGGGCAAGAGAGCAACATATTGACGCAGTAAAGACTCCGTTAGCCAGAGATGGCGCCAGAGCGCAAGAACGACACATCGACGCCACGAAGACGCAGTCGAGCAACAACGAGCCACATGAAGTGTTCCAGTGCCGTAGATGTGGCCGAAGACATGGCCCCCGAAACTGTCCTGCGTTCGGGCGCACTTGTCGAAGATGCGGAGGCAAGAATCATTTTGCGGTACGCTGTAAAAACAACAAGCAGGTTGCCGAAATCAACAGCGGTGAAAACAAAACCAGCGACGAAGATTTCGAGATTCTCGACGTCTGGGTAAACGGGGTTGAGCGCCATCGGGACTGGATGGTACAAGCACAAGTGGCAAACAAAATGCTCGAACTGAAAGTGGACACCGGTGCTCAGGCCAGTCTCTTGCCGTACGGCATGTACAAGAAGTTGCATCCAAGGATGCAGCTGAGAGCTAGCAACTCCGTGCTGCGTTCATACGACGGAGGAATCATCAAGCATCTAGGAGTGGCAACTTTGAAGGCCACCATATCCAACAGATCGGCTAGCATCGACTTTTTTGTTGTAAAAAAGGGACGCCAAGCAATACTGGGCCTTCACGCCAGTGAACTACTTGGACTCTTCACTCGCTCGGTCAACGCCGTGGTGACAAATAACAGTGAACAAGTGCTCAAAACGTTTCCCCAAGTTTTCACCGGAACTGGGTGCCTTCACCGCCAATACAGCATGGTGCTGCAGGAAGGTGCCGTTCCCGTCATCCAGAGGACCCGGCGTGTGCCGCAAGCCTTACAAGAGCCACTTCGTCAGGAACTCGACCGAATGACGAAGGCCGGCATTGTCACCAGAGTCGAAGAGCCCACGGACTGGGTGAGTCCCTTAGTAATTGTAACTAAGAAGAATGGCGATCTGAGAGTGTGCATGGACCCGAGGAAAATCAATGAATGCCTGAAGCGCGAACATTATGAAATGCCGCGCCGTGAAGACATCGAAGCAGAGATCGCGGGAGCAAAATACTTTTCTCGTTTAGACGCAAATTCAGGGTTCCACCAAATTCCGCTTGACGAAGAAACTTCGAAAATCTGCACATTCACGACTCCTTTTGGTCGCTATCGTTTCTTGCGATTGCCGTTTGGAATCTCGTCCGCCTCGGAAGTGTTTCAAAAAACCCTGAGTCAGATTTTTGACGCGTTGGCGGGTGTACGCGTATATGTCGACGACATTTTGATATGGGCGGCCACGCGACGGGAACACGATGAAAGGCTCGAGGCGGTCCTGGAAGCTGCGCGCAGTGCAGGCCTTACGCTTAACGCTGAAAAATGCGAAATAGGCGTCACTCAAATTTCCTTTTTGGGTGACGTGATATCCGAAGGAGGCATACGACCAAGCTCCACCACTGTGAGGGCCGTCACTGACATGCCAGCACCCACGGACAAGCTAGGAGTGCAGCGAATGCTAGGCGTAGTGAACTACTTCGGAAAGTTTGTGCCTGCACTTGCCGAGAAAACGCAACTCATGCGGCAGCTGATAAAGAAAGACGCGCTATTCGAGTGGAGCGAAAACCACGCAAAGGAATGGAACCAGCTTTGCAAGTACCTCAGCGCGGAGCCTGTGTTGGCCATTTTCGACCCTAAGCGAGAGACCAAGATAACAGCGGATGCTTCCCGGAACGGCATAGGGGCAGCCCTTATGCAGCGTCATGGTGATTCATGGAGGCCAATTGCTTACGCCTCACGCGTGCTGACAGACGCCCAAACAAGGTACTCGCAGATTGAAAAAGAGGCGATGGCGGTGGTGTGGGGTTGTGAAAAATTTCATTACTTTGTTTACGGACGCAAGGTGATTCTTGAAACCGATCATCGCCCGCTGATAGCAATCTCTAAGAAAGCTATCGGCGATATGCCGCCACGGCTCCAGCGTTTCTTCCTTCGCCTGCTCAAGTACGATTTCCACTTGCAGTTCACTCCAGGAAAACAGTTGGTGCTGGCTGACATGCTGTCGCGGGCTCCGATCAGCTCTCCCAACGAGGACGAAGCGAACGAAGACGTGGAAGTACATGCCGTGAGTGTTGCTGCGTCACTGGTCAGCGAGGCGACTCAAGGGCGGTTGGCAAGAGAGACGAGCAATGACAGGTATTTAAAGAGGGTAATCGAATGCCTGGAAGCTCACCGGCCAATCGAGGGACAACTTAGACCCTTCTCAGAGGAATTATCAGTGGTGAACGAGCTGTTGTTCAAAGGTTGCAAGGTTGTTATCCCCGAAAGCATGCGTCCGGAAATACTGCGACGTATACATGACGGGCACATGGGACTGACGAAGTGCAAGTCACGAGCCCGTCGCATTGTGTTTTGGCCGGGTTTGAATGAAGACATCGACAACCTGATTAGAAAATGCGCAGTGTGTAGAAAATACGCCTACAAACAACCCAGCGAGCCCCTCATGATGCGTCCTGTTCCGAAGCACGCATGGTACAGGGTCGGTGCCGACATTTTTGAGTATGCCCGGAAGTCATACCTGTGCGTGTACGACGCGTTGTCAAACTTTCCAGAAGTAGAACTCCTGCATAATACGTCATCCGCTACAGTTATTGATAAACTGAGTGCCATGTTCGCCAGATATGGCATACCAGTAGAAGTGTGTACAGACAATGGGCCACAATTCTCCAGCCGAGAATTTGCCACCTTTGCAAAGGACTATGATTTCAAACATACAACTTCAAGCCCACGGTTTCCCCGCTCGAACGGCCTAGCGGAAAAAGGTGTACAAATCGTCAAGAGAATACTAAAAAAAACAACAGAAGGGAAAAACGATTTCTGGCTTGGACTGCTCAGTTACAGGTCCAGTCCCCTGGAAGGCGGCAAGTCTCCGGGAGAGCTGCTCCAAGGTCGGCGGCTGCGGACACCATTACCGGACTTCAACGAGACGCCACCTACAGTTGTGCTGAAGCATCAGCAGACACAACCGGTGAGACGGCATCTTCCACCGTTGCAAGAAGGAGCAGCCGTCCGCATCCAGGGCGACACGTGGGCGACGAAGGCCAAGGTGATCAAGAGGACACGCCCTAGGTCTTACCAGGTCGCTACAGAAGACGGCAAGGTGTTACGACGAAACCGCCAGCATTTGTTAGCAACGAAAGAACTTTTTGACAGCTCCGACGATGACTCGGCTGATGAAGCAAGCGCGAACGAAGGTGCACCCGAGCAACTTCAGCCACCCGCTGGCAGCCCGTCCACGGCCACAGCAGTGTTAAGAAGATCTTCACGCAACAGAAGAGCACCACAGCGGCTGGGCTACGATGAAAACTTCGCGCAGAGCTTATGAAACATGTCCTTTGTTTTTGTTAACTCCTTCAAAAAAAAAAAAAAAAAAAAAAAAAAAAAAAAGGGAAGTTGTATCGTGATTGTAAAATTCAGCATCGTCACGATGCATGTACGCTACGCCGCTTGCAATCTCTCGTTTTGCTTTGCCTTCCCCTCTTCCTTCACCCTTTCCCCTACACGTTATAAAAGCGATAACTGAATAAACCGAGATGTTTTTTTTGTTGCCCGCAATCAGCTCGTTTGTATCAGTTCTGTCCCAGACACGAAACAGGGTCGGCGATCGCAGCATGCAAGCCGATCGCAAGGTGACCGAATGCTCGGTAGGGCGCCTCGCGGCATTCCCTTTCGTGCTGAGCCATCTCACGGCGTGCGCCAGAAATAAGAGCGGATCTTTGTTGGGCGCTGCCGTTCAGATGCCCTTCTCTTCTTCCCTAGAAGGCCTATCACACATTCTGTGCTTGGCATTCTTTGTCAGCATGATCGAGCTTACATAAGATTTTGTTAAAAATAAAGGAATTGTTGGCATATATTTTTGTAAAATCTACCGCACATTACGGTGCACCGATGAAACATACATGTTTTGTGTTTTCCACTTCAGCAATATTTACATAAGGTGTTAGAACGATTCTTTTAATTTACCTTTAAATGGTATATTAGAAATTATTGTATACAACTATACCTCTCTTTAGGATACTTATGTCATAAAATTGGTAAACATCAGTTAAATATTATTACTTATGAAAGCGTCAATCTTTAGACTGATTACTTTTCGATGACAATGTCATTAGTTTTACAGCGTTTACGAAATGAATTTTATATTAACCGAGGTGCACAATCGTCTTTCATTTCTACACATCTCCGAAAGAAAACCGATCCCCTCACACTGAAGACGGCCGAAGTGCTACTGACTAAAAATAACAAGGAACCACGTTCACAAAACTAACCCGCTGTACGCGCCACAAGAAAAAGGCAGCGTGCCAAGGCGCGGAACAATTCATCGCTCATCGTTACGACTCGCGCGAAGCCGTAACCGAAACTCCGGACCCGATGAAACCCTAGAATGTCTACCCATCTCATCAAAAAGAAAGAGGAATCCCCAGCACAAGACCCAAAACAACAGTAGCAGCAACAACAACAGTAACCAGAAGAACATCGCCAGCAACACAAACAACGCGGAGACAAACCCCACGCACACTCGCGCTCGGTCCTGGACGTTATCAGAAAACTCTCTAACCCACATCCCCACATCCTAGAACAGAAATAAAGAAAAAACCAAAGTATTCCTGAAAAAATTCCCGCGGAGCCATCCCCAAGGGGGAAAGGGGGAAAACGAGAGAGAGATCTTTTCAGTGCGATGTCCCGAAAAAGGGGAAAGGGGGAAGAAATGGGAGCCCCGGGTCCCTAAAACTGGTATGTCTTCCCCTCGGGGTTTCCCCTCCCTCCCGCCAGGCGGCTGCCGCGGCCGACCCCGCCCCTGCGTTCCGGGCTGCCCCGTGGGGGCCCGCTGCGATCGCGGGTCCGGCCAGTGCTCGTGCGTGCCCGGCACCGTGCCCGTGTTTGCGCCCAGCGCGCCGTCGGATACGAGCAGTGGCGGCGGCGCGACGTCGACGACGCTGCTCTCGCGCTGCGAGCCCCTCCGCGGTGCTGGCATGGACTCGGCGCACGCGGACAACCACACCGCCGCCGGCGCCGGGGATATCCTGCTCAAGTACTACCCCGGTGAGTGACCCAACGCTCCAACCTGTTGCTCATACTCTTTTGTTTCTTTTCTTGTAATTTGTTTCGTTTAGTTTTTAGTTGGGATTCTGTGGTTTTGAAGTGCATTTATCTGGGAAACTTCGGAGTTCGTTCGTCAGAGTTAGAATTTTCCATGAAAACTTCGTCGCTGCTAAATTTTACATTCGCTGAAATGCAGCGTTTATTGAATTTTTTGTTTGGTTACATTTCTCATTCTTAATATTCATTAATCAAATTAAGTATGCTGCATATAAACACTGACCAAAGACGTAAAAATCAATTTTAACTCTGATAAAAATCTTCCAGTAATTAACGGAAATCTCATCACCTAACCTGAACTAGAACAGTGGCTCATACAACTACAAGCCGGGTTTTGTTGAGCATTAAAAGCCCATGATCTTTGCCCAGTTGTGCCGAACGATTCCTGGTGATGCGCAACATAATCGATCCTCACAAGATATAAGCAAAAAAAAAAGAAGCTCCAAAGTTATTTTAAATAATCTTTCCGTTACGTTGACCTCATGCTTTAACCGAGACTAATGTGTAGTGCCTCGGATTTATTCTTTTTCCCCTTAATCTTTAATCTTGGAATTTTTTTAAATAAATGCAAAATTGCTTGAATGTACCACATAGTGTATTCAGAATGCTTTTCCGATTTAATTCTGATATGCGGAGTCTTATTTATAGGAGAATGACGCACGTTCGCGGCGGAGAATAAATATTTAGAATAGGAACATTCGATTAGCCTGGTGAGATCACGCGGATTGTGCAAATGTACGTGGTGCTTTTGTATCCCCGCTTTGCGTCCGCCCTCGTCTGGAGCTTACGTTGGTATCAGGTTTCGTCAGGAGCAACCTCCGCTCTTGGACTTTTCACGGAGGAACACCGGCGTTTATGTTTTTATTCGAATAACCACTTTTTATGATGACTGTTGTTTTGGTCTGGGATTTGCAAGGTTTGTTGCGTCATGCCATTCTTGATTTCTTGAACACTTTTGCCAATCTATTTTTATTCAGTGCTATTCCAATAACTGCAGCGTTCCTAACGCGTGATTTTTGTTCCCAGCAACCATATCCTTTAAAAAGTTTCTGTTCATACATCCCTTCAGTTTATTATTTATCAACATGTTTAACGAACAAATGATATTGCGCTTTCATAATCGTACAATCTGAGAAATACAATATTACCCTTTCCCATTTAGATTGCATGATAATTGGAGCCTTACAGTGTTCTTTCTTCTTAATGGCTCAACTAATTGAAAAAGGACCACGCATTCATTTCTGATCCACAGGTATCGCGCAGACATCAAAGATCTGAGAGCGTACAATATTATTTTAACTGTTTTCAGTAGTCTTCCTCCGACTTAAAGAATGCGCAATTTTTTTCTTAAAAATTACTATTGGAGTATGCAATATAAGATAATTCGTATGGACAGCTATATTGTATTTGTAAATTTTCTCTTTGTGCTTTTGAGCCGTCTTTAAAAGGAAGCTTTACGAAAAACAGAATTATGCAAAACCATCACCCACATCCGTTGTAACGAATGTGACGTTTCGTTAACACAATGCAATTATGAGCTTCATAAAGGAACTACCACGTTTTCAATAGCAATTAATGAAGATAATATATGTATACTGTGTCTTTATTTTTTTGCTACTGTGTGCGAATACTTTAATTGAATGCTTAAAATAGATGCTTCTTCATACTGTGAAAAGAGACGACAAAAGATTTCTGGAAGTTTCCTTGCAATGAATAGGTTTGTTTCGGCAATGTTCACTTCTTTTGAGCGTCCGTTGTAAAGGACGTATAGCAAACAAGAAAATTGCACACGCATACAAAAAAAAAAGATAAATGCTACCAGACTTAGTGATCCAATAAAAAGATATGGAAACAAAACTTTTCGTTTCCATATCCGCCAGGTGGCTGCCGCCAGGCGATGAATAGACAAAGAAACTTAAGCTCTTATTTCTTTGCCTAAATATAAACTATAGAATACAAAGACCTCAGACACAAAAGCCTTTGGGTGGGAACGGAAGAAATATTTTTTAAAACGGATTAAATTATTCGCAAAGTTTCCTTAGCGGATGTCCCTGAAGATTCGTTGGATGGTCTTGTCATTGACCCTGCAAGAACAGCGCTGCGCCGCGGGAGCACGGTGTACTACTATACATGTTGCAGGCATTTACACGAAAACGCGAGAGATGGACGGAGAATGCCACTTCGCAGAGCCGTTCCCGTGTTGACGAAGTTAACGGCCGGCCGGCCGGCCGTCCTCTTCGAGGAGTTTGGGGGTTTCGATGGACGGACGCTGATGCGTGATTCACGAGTCTGCGAGCAAGAAGGAACTGCGAAAGCTGTCCTCATCGCTCGCCCGTCGTATCCCACGCTTGTGCGGCAATCGTTTTTGTTGCAAGCACTTCACTATGAAAAGAGCGCCAGGGCACTAAAGTTGCGCTTGGACCAAACAACATCACGGCTTGACCGAATAACCGAATCGCTTCGGTTATTCCGAAAAACACGATGGCGGGCAAATAGGCATGTTAGATCTATATGGACATATAATAGACTCCATGTAGTCTTATGTTTAGAACTTTATACTATTTCTGGAATACGTTAGCTGCTCACATCGCCTCTCGGTATAACTCTTGAGTTCAATGCTCGGTCTGTATGCACATGCAGTGGCGACTTTGTAAAGACGTTCACTTCTCTTAGCATTGCATTAAGTACCCAAGCTGAGAAGGGAATGTTCCTGGTGAAGATAATTGCAGCTCTTTCTTATTCAATACGTCAGATGACATGTTTCTGAGCGCTTTATCCTAGTCACATTACGCTCGCAGCTTTCCTCTCGATGCCTTTTTGGTGAGGTATTTGGGCCGTCTTGTAGTCTCCCAACGTTCCGTGTCTTGGGGTAACGTAGCGTAGAGATGTCTAAATTAAGTGAGCTGAAAAACGGGCTAGCGGAAAGTGCACACTGTCTTTTTCTGAGGAAACGCATTTTTTCTTTCTTTTTTAGATCCCTTCTTTATTTACGTTTTCCCGGGTATTCAATTTATCGAAAGGTGTAAATTAAAGAGCCTGCGTCCGCGGCCCGGCATTTTCCTACCGACGCGGGTCTGGATTAGTGCCAGTTCTTTTTAGCTCGCGCGACTTAAGTTCGCAAGGTTCGTTATACGCAGCCAGCTTACGACCTCAACGACGGCTTGACAGCTGAATGGGGTGATAATTTGTTCTTGCCCGTAGCGGGGCGAAGATAGACTCCGGAATCCAGGAATTATTTATTGCCCTCGAGTTCGTTTAGAGGCGCGAGGAATGTCGCGTTTAATTTAGATCCTCACTCGGTTTATTGGCAGCCTTCTAGAAGCAAACGATAATTGCAAAAAAAAATCTCCTAGCAATTATTGTTTTCGGAAACCATGTAGCGTGCTCCGCGTTTTAACGTATTCGCGCACAGCAGAAGCCGGGTTGCCGGAACTGTTTCCAGAGTATTCACCTATATGCCCTCATGTACGCGTCACGCTTATAATGTGTCTTTCATTTTTATCTTTGGGATCTCAGATGCGAACGGGGTAATTTTATGACGACATCAAGGAGCAACAATACACGTAAGTATTTTTTTTTTCTGGTGCTTGGAAGTACAAGCCCTGCACAAACGTCTTTTGGGCGTTCACAAAAGCTCGCATATACAGTCTTTGTGAACGACCAATAGACGTTTATCATATATATAGATATTGTAACAAATGACAGACGATAGGGCAGGCAAAAATGGAAAGAACTAATGATTTCATGGGGTAAACGTTTGCCAGAAACGAAAAAGAGAATTGAGACGAGTCGAGAAAACAGCAGCGAGCGTCGACGAATGCAGCAGCGAGCGACGGAACGTCGGCGTAACAGTTGGCTATCGCGAGAGAAAATCAGCGAATGAATCGGCAATATGGCGCTCGGCTCTTTATCTGCTATGCTCGTCGTCTCGAATATAGACCCCTTTCAAAAATCACGTGCCGATTATTAGAGGGTCGAAACCACTTTACAATGGCGGAGCGACTGCATCGAGGAACGTGCAAGTCATTATTCGACCTAGAACGTTCGGGAAAAAGCTAGGGCGAGACTGACTAGGCAAGGTCATTCTGGCCTCCTCATCTTTTACGCTCGGGGTAACAGTGTACTCGAATCTTCGAGATGAACGGAGGAGCGTATCTTATCGATCATGCACGTGGCATTACTCCCCTCTTTAAAGAGATCCTTAAACGAAAGTTCAAGTATACCCGTCGTATTTAGAAATAGGCTGAATAGACCCCTTTCAAAAGTCACGAGCCGATTATTAGAGGGTCGGAACCACTGCACAATGGCGGAGCGACAGCATCGAGGAACGTGCAAGTCATTCCATAAGATATCGAACGGCGGAGCGCGGCCAACGCTACGAGCCGACGAGCCAATCAAACAGCCTCGAAAGTGCAACGTCACTGCGATCATCACCTTTTTTAGTGGGTGTGTTTTTCCAGAGTGCCGTGACGTTGAGGTTTTAGTCCGCCATAGTGCAGCGATTTCACAGCTGCCAACAGAGTGCCGTATTTTGAAAGGGGTCCTATATGATCCACAATATCTGTAAATAAAATCGCACCTTTGTATTATGAGCCCGGTGGCTGTGTTTTTAGTTATAAACGGTCCACTTTGGCAAGCGCTCGGAGAGCAGCCAGCGGAGAGCACGTGACATCCAACGCAATAGTGACGTAGGTTTTCACCGGACGAACAAAGCTTCGGCGTGGCTGACGTCGAGTGGTTGTTCTAGCTGTTCGAGCCACCAAGGCGGCCGAAGCACGCCAGCGATCGGGCCACCGCAACTAACCCCAAAGCTGCTTTTGTTTGAATTTTCAGTGACGGGTTAATCTTCTATTCTCCTATAGAGGGACAATAGAGACGTCTGGGACACACAAAAGAGAGTCTCGGAGAGAGGGGAGTTCCCCCTTCTCCTCTTCTCTCGTGATGGCCGGAGACCAGAGAGTTATTGTCACTACCGGTCAAGGTACCTAGAGGGGCATTACAAACGAGGCGTATAGCGACATCCATTAGGTGCTCTTTGCTAATCGTCAATTCCTTTTAAAACTCCTTTTCGTGTCTTTTACAACAAGATATATATATATATATATATATAAGTCAGAGATCCGTACTTGCGGAGTTGCTATGCTAGGAGTTTATTGTATGTATTATGACAGTTTCGCCGAGAGGCCCGACGAAGCTCAGCCTCTCGGCGAAACTGTCGTAATACATACAATAAACTCCTATACTTTGTCTCATCCTACGATGGACTAAGGGCCAAAGCCAAGGCCGCCAGGTCCAATCACGTTGCACACTACACTATGACATGCCTAGCATTGATTAGGGGTGGACGAATAATGCTCCGAACTTCAAAACGCTGCATCATTTCTATAACTTCGACACTGCAAACAGCCTCATTTTTGCGAGGTAAAATTGTTGAGTCACTGAGTGCTATTTTGATTTGAACCACTGTCCGCCCATCCCCATCAGTGATCCGAGACGCGGGCACTGATACGCGCATCAAAGCGCAATACGCGATTTCTAAGTGGCTCGTGATTGGATCTGACGATCCGTAGCTTTTGCCTTTAGTCCATCGTAGGGTGAGACGAAGTATAGCATAGCAACTCCGCAAGTACGGATATCTGACTTATTACATTTTCCCGGTCCATTGTTCTCAATCTACTCTGCTTCACCTATATATATATATATATATATATATATATATAAACAAACATATGCAGATGATTGAACTGTCCTTAATCCAATGAATCAAAGAATCAAAGTTTTCAGGAACCCGCCAAAAGCCAAAAATTGGCGGAGCCAGGATTTGAACTCTGGGCCTCCCAATGTCCGGTCGGGTGTGCTAACCTCTACACCACCCAGGCAGCACACAGTATTGGGCCAACATTGGGTTTGAAGTGGCAAAGAATGGCCCAACAATGGCCCAACAGAGCCATATGTTTTCCAATATTGGAATCACATTGGACAATATTGGACTACCAAAGCCAATGGTTTTCCAATATTGGTGATACGTTGGCATAGGCTGGTCAACATTGGACTGTCAAAGCCAATAGCTTTCCAATATTGGATATACGCCGGCATAAGCTGTCCAATATTGGACTGTCAAAGCCAATAGCTTTCCAATATTGGATATACGCCGGCATAACCTGTACAATATTGGACTGTCAAAGCCAATAGCTTTCCAATATTGGATATGCGCCGGCATAAGCTGTCCAATATTGGACTGTCAAAGCCAATAGCTTTCCAATATTGGATATACGCCGGCATAAGCTGTCCAATATTGGACTGTCAAAGCCAATAGCTTTCCAATATTGGATATACGTCGGCATAAGCTGTCCAATATTGGACTGTCAAAGTCAATAGCTTTCCAATATTGGATATACGCCGGCATAACCTATACAATATTGGACTGTCAGAGCCAATGGCTTTCCGATATTGAATATACGCTGGCTTAAGGTGGTTAATATTAAACTGTCAAAGCCTAGATTTTTCCAACATTGGTGATGTCTTGGTATAAGCTGGTCAATATTGTACTGCCATAGCCAATCGCTTATCGATATTTGTGTCGCCTAGGCTATAGACCCGCGACCCTCTTTTTTGCATTGCAGAGGTAGGAAAGTGGAAAGAAGCCATTCATGCGCTCGCTCGGGGCGAGAATTTTATTTAGCCAACTTCATGTGGCGTACGTCGCCGGTGCTTTGTAACCGCGATCACAAATAAATCCTTAGCTGCCTATAGGACTATTGCAGTTTTTTTGCCGGCTGCTCTCCCTTCGCATTGCCTTACCTCGGCGTTGACAACTTGATTGCGTTTTTTAGATTTAATTATTTTTGTCTTTTTCAGTGTATTTTGTATGTATATGTATTACTGTAACGTGCGCGGATTTCGACGGTGTGTATGTGCTTGTGCCGGGTCATCTTCCTGCCGCGTTGTGCACGCGACGAACTGTGTGTGTGTGCGCGCGCGTCACCCTCGTGGCGCGTGCCACGCGCCCTGCATCGAGAAAGAAAAAAAGAGAAGGAAGGCGGAGAACAGAAAATGGAGTGTGTTCGAGCGGGCAGACCAGCGTGTGGAAGGGAACCGCCGGGCGTCCAGACCCGGGTTCTTCAAGGCTTCCACCTGGCCTGACCTCCAGCTCCCACGAAGCCTTCACCCGAGTTGAAAGCAGGTGCACGTGTTGCGGAGCACGCGTCAAGACCACAGCGGCCCAGTCCATTCCAACACGCCACCCCAGACGCCGACGCCGTGCCAACGCCGTGCCAACGCCGCCGCCGACCCACCGGCTTCAAGCTGAACCCTGGGCTTGCCGGTACGTTCTTTGTCGCCGCTCCAGCGCACAAAACCTCCCAAGACCCAGCGCCACGAAACAAGAAAGCGTTAAGGTGTTACAGCGAACTTTCTGGTTGCCCTTAGTGAGCAGCATTGAAGCAGTGTGCCGACATTGCGAGAACAATCTGTCGGACGTGCGTTCCTGTAATGATTTCCCCAAAGTCATACCATTCGTAGCTTTTTGTGTGTAAATTTAATTAGGGTGTTTTCATCTTGGCATATTGTTTTCTAATATAACGCTGTTTTCTACTTCAAACGGTCTCGTCTTTCTTAAATCACGTGCCTGATACACACGATTCTTCACAATTACGTAGCGTCTTCTACTTCGCCCGCGCCCCTGTCATGTTTGTATTTCTTTCTGCGTGCTCTATTTTTTTATATTTGATGTTTCTGTGCCTATTTTGTCATTGTCGACGCACGCGTCTACAAACATAAAGCCGCCGCTTACGCCGCAACCGAGGTGACTTCTACTCTCAGTTTTACGAGAGTCTATAGCGCTAGAAAGTCGTCTATTGGACTCGAGTGAAGTCTCGAGAGGGCTGCTTCGACTGTCAGTGCTGATCTCATCAGTGTAGGCAGAGCAACGACGTAGCAATTCGTGACGTGAGAACATACTGCGCCTCGATGTGGCCGGCCGCGCTCGCGCTGCGGAAATGGGAGCGTGCAACTCTCGAGCCCCGTTAGCTCACTGAAGTTGCAAGACGCCACTTTGTCGTCGCGAATCCTCTGCCCTTCGAACGGTCGTGAAGCCGTTGCGCCCGGCGTATACCCTACGCAGCATCTTTCAAAAACCGTCCGCGCAGCATCGCAACCTTCTGTCTGCGAGCGTCAGCGATTCATCGTGTGTTGAAAGTCGGACGATCTGCTGTCCGTGGTGTCTTTTATGTGTTACTCGTTCGTGAAAAACTTTCAAGTTTAAAAACGCGAACCTAACAGTGTACAAATATTTTTAAATTTATTGATAAAAGTAGATATATATTTATTTATTTATTTGTGGACATCGTGCGCAAAAAATAGTAGCGCTAAGTTCTTTATTCTAAATATTAATGGGGGCTGTACCACGCAAAAACATAGTGTCTTCAAACTTACCCCGTTTAGAATCACTTTTGGGCTCGACAGCTTCTTTAGAAGTTCAAAAGCTGGCCTTCAAAGAGCTGTCTCGTTCAATCGGTATTGACAGCAGGGTAGACGCTATGTGTGTGTCAGGCCAATCGTGTCTCCGGTTAGGGTCACGTGACTACAGTCTCGAAGCTGGTGATAAGGCAGAGCACGGAACCTGCCAGCCCAAGGCCACGCATAACATCCACTGCACTATCAACTTTGGGTACAAGTGACAAATCGTATGGCTGTGTTCATTGTTGAGATGCCCCAGAAGATTAGCCTTTGTAAGCGCACCCCTGTTCTGGCCTGCTTCCTTTCTACTCCTTCGCTCGTTTTCTCTCTCTTATCGTTTGAATCCGCTCTCTGGGCGCGGGAAACGGCAGAAGCGTGATCACGTGGTTTAACGGAGGACGCATTAGCAGTTGACAAACCCAGAATGCCTGCGAAGACCGGACCTAGTTACGCGTGCGATGCGGCCTGCGGGCCTGCTCTGCATTTCGCTTCTGCGGTAAATTGTATCTCGCTCGAAAAGTCTTACCCGTATCGATTTCTTCAAAGAAGCGCAAGACAGTTTTGTGAACCGTTTAGTGTTCGCTTCGGCAAACGGCAGCGCGTGCTACATCGTGTTGAATCTTCACGGATCACTTCCTTCAAGTTCTTGTGTTTGTGTGGTTGGTCTGCAGTGCACGTGTCGACATCTACCTCGGATTACATTTTTCAAGTCCGGTATTTTCAACGTAAGTGCGCTGTACCCTATTTGGGGATCATTGTCTGTTCTTCTACGGGTATACTCTTCCGGATAACGTCTAGAACTATAGGGAGTGCCTATCTCCTGGCAGCCGGGAGAATAATTTTCCTGCAATCTTACCGACAGTCGCCTGCCATTATCTGCCTGAAATTATGTCACAACTGCAGGTAGAATACTGACGTCCTTATTCACCCTGCGTTTCGCGAAAACACGTTTCGTGGCCACCTTTTCGTGATTACACGTTGCGTCGACATTCACGTTTCATCGACATTCGTTGCGCGAATTTCACGCTGTAGGGGCATTTTGTCGGGCGTGTATTCCTGAGGCGCAACGTTTCCTCGACATTCGTTACACGAATTTCACGATGTAGGGGCATTTCAAAGCGCGTGTATTCCTGAGGCGCGTGCTCACTGAACCAGCCCACCCTTTCACGCCTCCTCATGGTAAGTCTGCAACAATTCTTTGCAACAGGAAAACAAAATGCTATTCTCAGTTTTTTTTTATGAAACATCGCGTGTTGATGAAGCGATCTGTCGATGAAATGTCGTTCGATGAACTGATTGCACCGCCAATGAGGGGCGACTAACGGTAGAATTTCGGGGAAAAAAGTCTGCCAGCTGTCGGGAGACTGGACACTACCCAACAATTACCCCGGTTGTTGTTTGCTTTGCAATCTTCTCAGTTGTATAACAGCTGAGTAGTACCTCTTCACATATTACAAATTGCTTAGTTTGTACTTGTCTGCAGAATACGCTGTGTGCAATAAACTTTTAGGAGATTTCAAAAATATTCCTTGTGTCTGCGTACCTTTCTTTTTGCAAACAACTTGGTGAGTGCACTTGCAAACAGCTGGGCGAGTGCAACGATGGCCAAAAGTCAGCACAAACGACGGCCAACATTGGATCGGGTCGCACTTCCAGTATTGTCCAATATTACGCCGGTCTTTGCCAATGTGGGACCACCATTGGCTGGAACCATGGTTTAGCAATGGCCCAACATTGGCACCAACGATGGGCCGACATTGGCTGGAACCATGGCTGAACAGTGGCCCAACATTGGCACCAATGACTGGGCCAACGTTGGATGGGGTAGCGCTTCCAATATTGTCTAATATTGAGGCCGGTGTTAGCCAATGTTAGGCCAATGCCGGACCAACATTGGTGTGCTGCCTGGGCACTCCACCTTGGCTTTCTGGCGTTTCCTATCTGTCTTATTAATGCACAAGAAACGAAATGTATCCAATCGGAGGTGTTCTGGAAACACACGCCGCCGCGTGGAACGCTGTACGACGTTTAGTGTCACGTGGTACGTGCTCGTTTGTGCTCCAGAAATCCTCCCACTGTTTGTCTCGTCACGTGTACATGTAGTAGTCTTCTTTGTTTATGAGCTTTAGAGACACGGTATCATCATCATCTGCGAGAATCAAGAGCCACGTTATTGAATACACAACACGGCAATACACAAAACAATACACAATACACAACACGGTTCATTCATCTGCATATGTTTGTTTATATCCCCCTCGGAGACCACGTACGATGACGTGAAAGTGGCCGTGTTGTGTATATATATATATATATATATATATATATATATATATATATATATAAAGCGTAAAATCAAACTGTTGAAGGAAGAATTTTTGATTGCGGGTCAACTCATACGGGGTAATCTAAGGGGCATACAATAATTGATCGACCAATTCTGTAAAGGCTCTTAAAAGAAAACAAACTCACTCGTATTGAAATATGTTAATCACTCTTCAGTTCGTTTTTTATATTTAGTTTATTTCCGTACAGACTACATCCTATGGGGCAGAATAGTCCGTCATCTTTCAGAAAGTGATACTTCGTAGCTACGCCGCTTTTCCTTTGCCGTAAACAAAATTACGCCATCTTCATTCACAATTGCTAAGTACAACACTCCAACATTACTGGAAGAGCGCAGAGTCTCATTCCGCTGAATTCTTGCCCCACCAACTATTGTTTGACGGTGCTTGGGAGCCATGCTTCTGTTTCCCTCGAGTGAAGCGGTCAAATCGGTAGGTTTGGCAACTGCATTAATGCCGCATTTCCAAGTAAAATATGATAGCTCGTGTTTCAAATATCATTTTTGCCGCGACGGTACATTTTGCGTTAGTGCGTTTCTGATGTTTTGGCACGCAGACCCAAAATATAGCTACGTTTTGGCATTGCTCGTAGGGGCGCCGAACTCCCCACACAATTGTTTAAAAAAAAAAAATAAAGAAACGGCGTACGTCGTGCGACTGATTTTTGGAGAAGAGCGATTCATAAATGTGCGTCTATATTGTCGTGCTGTCCCGAAATAAAAGAAACTCGCGATACTTAAAGTGAGTTTTGCAACCTACGTAATTGCATTTTTTTTTTTATGTAGTGTTGATTTTACTACGTGTTCTGTTTAAACACATACACATATATCGATTTTTCGAAAGCAACGTGTGGCAGCATTTATGCAGGAGCATCTGGGTGTGTATCTCACATAAATGTACGCCGCATAGAAACGAAGTTGGCTTTTATTATACGCGTATATTGTTTAAAAAACTTACCGATTCAGTAAAAAAAAAAGTAAAAAAAAGTTTTGATCTTCGTTTCTTGCCATAGTGCAACACGAGGAGCGTGCGGCCTACAGGCGAGCGTTTAGAAACTTAGTATTCAAAGTGAATCAGACGACTCGGTAAAGTACGGGTGTTTGTTTTTTGTTACTTTCAATCCCGTTTAAAAAGAAACAAAAAATTGAAGATAAAAAACAAATTATCCACTCTCGAACGGGCGTTTGAAAAACGTAGACGGGGGGGGCTCTCGCGAATTGCTATGCAAACCTCGCGTATTTGAGGATTCGGGCGTTCTATTCCAAATTCGGCCAGGCGACGTCCACTGCAACCGAAAAAGGTGATTCGATGGGAGGCGAATGTGCGACAGCGAAAGGCCGTGCTGCTTCATATTCATCCTGGCTTTAGCTTTCTCTTTCGCGACGAGTCCCTTGGTGACCCAAAAACGAGGAATGTTGGGTGGTCATGATCTCCTAAACAGTTTCATGAAATACTATAGACGAAATGAACCTCGATCTTGGAATGCGAAACAATATGGCACGCATTTCCGTACACAATATAATGTGGACACTGTTTTTTTTAAATGGACATGACGGAAAGGAAGTTTCTTTAACTAGAATTTGCGTTAGATTCTCAGAGTTTTCACTAGACTGATTAAACGTAAGAACATCGTGCAAAACACAATATGCGAAGATGCACACTGCGCGTCACGGTTAGCGCAAACACAACTTCGGAGTTTTTTCGCATTTAATTTCAAAAGGTTACTCGTGGTCATCAAAATTTACCGCTTAGATTAAAGCCCAAACTGAGCCCTTCCCACCACGAGGTTAGTTTTCATTTCAGTCTTTTAACGTTGAGAAAAAAGAAAAGATACCGACGACGGCGTGTTCACGCAAACATTGTCACGGAATGTACGAGCTTAACAAGGCTATGCCTCCTTTCCAAAGCGCGCAAGTAACTTGGAATGACGATAACGATGTCTGTAAAACATCTAGTAAAAACAAACCCGAAGTGTTTTTGAAAGCAATGACGTAGCAAGTTCAAGTAATTTGGTCAAAATAAATAAAGATTATGTTTTTTTTTTATTTAGTTTAGTTGCAATGAAGATAATAAAGCTCACACAACGTGCAGTCGAGCAATTCGCATCTTGAAAAGGTAATAGAATAAAACCTTAACATGTTCAGCCAAGCGATATTAAAGTGAAGAGACGATTTCCCTAGGTTGCTAAACTCCACGCTGCACACCGTAAAAAAAAAAATAATAAAAAAACGTAGCCGTGATTGTGTTAGTTATCGTAGCCTCTGAGCCCGATCTCCCATTCAGAATTGCGCAGAGCGCATAGCACAAGATCTCTCCCAACTCCCGAACACTATCTCTATTGCGGGTGAGCGTGCGCTGGTAGCAACGCAACAAAACGCAACAAGTCCGCCGGCTAGACGATAACCACTACGGTGCTCATGCACTATTGTCCGATGTACGAAAATAATCTCTTTACTATAGTTTGGAAAGACGGCAGTCATTTTGGGAAACGGCCAGTTTCGTCCCTGAAAGCAGCAGACACTTACTTTTGACGGCGATGCTAAACACGGGTGACCGATCTGGGTCGTAGATGTTTCTTTGTCTCTTTGTTATCAACTGTTTTTAGCAATATTTTTTTATTCAGTGCGACCAAGGCGATATATTGGGTGCTGGATCGGTAGCGGAACCCATAAAGACGGGGACGCATAAGATATTTTAAAGACGTTCGACAGTGTACCAGCCTTATTGTTTTTCTGTTTTTTTTTTCTAACTTCCTCTGTAAGCACGTCGTAAGATTAAGAGCCTTGGCCTCAGCTCACAACTGGGTTTCTTTTATGAGCTTATTTCTAATTACATTTGTTTGTGGCGGTTTTTTTATTCAAATACTTTCTGGGTCACTGCACTTTCCGCCATTAAAAAACACACCTTTAATTTTTTTTTTTTGAACATGCAGTGGGTAGGAGTTATAACGCTGTTCTAATACAAAAAGCTGTGGCCAAGTTAGTGTCGATTATGTATCGTAAAGTCAATCAGACAATACGATCTTTGTACGAAAAAGCTCGCCTCATCAAATAAACGCGGTGCAATTAACTGGTCATTCACTGCCGTTTAGAGAAAGAGTCCAGGCAATGGCTAGGCGCCCATAATACCCAAATCCCACCCCAACGCACATTTCATAGCCAGAAGGCTATCAGCTTATCGCCAATCGCTGCCCTTTTTCGTTAAAAGGAAATACTAAACCTCATCGGGGAGAAGCACACATACGCGAAAGCTCATACTGTTAGCGGCAATTTACGGTCTTGTCTTTGTTGCAGGTAGAGTTGGTTGCTATCACGCTGATAAATACTTTGCGCATACCTGCATAATTTCGAGCTTGTGTCTTCTCAAAAGTCTGGGAAGTTTTCCGTAAGACCTTCGGTGAATATAAGTACAACTCCTGCATGGACGGCTTTACGAATGGAAGTAATACACAAAGATCAGAAGTGGCATATTCGATAAAAATGCTAGCACTTTAGGTCATCGAGATCCTGCCGGCATAATATACCAATGATACGCTAAGATGTGAAACGAAATATGCTAAAAACTTTATTATCTGCGGCTCGTCTAGGCTTAAGTAAGATGGGTTTGCAAAAACGTATTTTAGGGCAAAAAGTAGCCGCGCTCAACACGGTCTGAAGACCACTACACACTTGAGAAACTTTCTAGAGTCACTGCGTGTTCCCACAGAACAGCCTATCCAAAACCTTGTTTCAAAATTGCGTCGAGAGGATGAAATAAAAAAGTTATACTATAACAAGCCTTAATGAACCGAACGTAAGGGCGCAAGTGAGCTGGTGTATGTCAAACATTTTAGTGAAAAACCCGAGACTGAGATATTGACAGACGACGACGAAGAAAGAAGAGGAGAACGTCTCAATAGAGATCTTCTCCTTCTCTTCTTCCTTGTCGTCGTCTGTCAATACCTCAGTCTCGGGTTCTTCACAAAAGTGTATAACAAGCCTGTGCACTCGAATGGAACCGGGGAGGTGCAAAGCGCGTTACCACCGGAAGCAAAACCCCTGAAAGTGTCTGCTTGCGAGCGTGCAAATGGGCCGGAATTCTTTTCCCTACGACTCGTATAAGAACTACAAGATATTGAAAGTTCTAGCAAAAACGAACGAACTTAACAGCTTCCGACTCGATTCACTGACTACTGAGAGCTATATTTCGCGTACGTTGTTCTTGTTTTTATTCTTTTCATCGGTCTATCAAAGAGCTCTATTGACTCGACTCATTTTGTCGATGAAGACGCTATAGAATGCGGTACAATTTCAAAGTTCGGTAGCTATGGAATCCTTCATAAGCGCTGCATAACAAAATCATTTTGATACCGTGTCCGACATGCTACAGCGGTCGTGTTGCCGGCGGATAAGGGCACTTTTGTTTCCTAACATAATTTCTTGCCAAACATCATATATTCCGCAGGCGCCACGCGAAAGAGTCCAGGAAGGAGTTCTGTAACAGAGTTGATGTAGTAATATTGCTGAAGGCTAACGAAAAGTTAGACCTAAATACTTCATTCTAAAAGTGTATCTCAAAGCTCCGACAATGGTTTTTATAAAAACAAAATAGTACGGTTAAGCAGTTACTCTGATTTGTAAACACAACTAGAACCACGTATCGATCAAACCGACCAACGCAGTCCAAACTTTTTTTTTTACCAACCGGTTTTAACTTTACCTAGATTCGTCGAAAAACTAACGCTACTCATAGTTTTCAACCAAATATCATTAAATCAGTTAATCAAAAAAGGGTACTATGTCAGTCATGTTCACTTGCCTCCCGTTCGCAGTATTGTAAATAAAAAAAAATTATGACGAGCTAGTTTTTGTTTTGTTTGATGTTGCTAAAATATAGTGTTTA
>JABSTQ010000989.1:0-30152 GCA_013358835.2 Ixodes persulcatus
TGCGTGAGGGAGTGAGTGTGCCCCCTTCAGACGGAGCAACTTTCTCGGCAATTTTGGTGTTGCTGGCGGGTTGTTCCCTAGCTTTCCCTAGATCCACACGAATTGCTGCGATGGGGTCTGGTTCGAAACAAGCGAACAACTCGGAGCAATTCGAAGACGTTTGAAGCGGCTGCATCCAATCAGGGACGCAATATTTTCACGTGATACCTCGTGCCGGTGATGATGACAACAAAAGACTTGGTTCTGGTTTGAAATTAATAGTTTTTGGAAATAAACTGTTTAAGAAAGATGCATTATTATTCTCAACGAGATTTAAATGCATAAAAACACGTTTATAGCACGTAATTGTGTCTAAATAGTGCAATAAAAATAAAATTTCATGATGATGATGGCAAATTGCAGGAATTGGTTGCTGCGCGCATGAATGCATGAGGGGGGTGAGGGCCATGAGTGAGTGAGGGCGGTGAGCGGCGTGAGGGCCATGAGTGAGTGAGGGCGGTGAGGGGTATGAGTATGTGAGGGCGATGAGTGCGTGATCGCCGTGAAGTTCAGTGAGAGTGAGTGAAGGGCTGAAGATGTCTGTGGCTGTGAGGATGAGGGTGAGTGTAGCTGTGAGGGTGAGGGAGGGGCTTAGGTGAGCATGGCTGTGAGGGTCAGGGTGAGTGACGGCGACCTAAAATGCCGACCTCTGCTTGCGAGAGGCGGTGAGGCAGCACTGAGGGATGTGGCAGGCTGACATGACAATCAAGTGATCTCATCAGAAGTACAAGACCCTAGTTCTGTCTTATCACTGTAGTCGCCGATGTAGGGACTTTTAGCTCCCGACATCGCCGACATCACATAAAAATTTAGACAATGTCGGTGATCAACCTGCCAGTGCATCAACCGGCCAGTGTGGTGGACAAGCAATTTGTATGCCTCATTTCATCTTAATTCAAAGTGCAGCCAATGCTACGTGCCAATGGGACCAACCAAGCAGCGTCAAAGCGCGGCATCAACATATCATGGCCTTTGTCCATCTTCCTGTACGTGTTGTTTCATTGACTAAATCAAGTGCAGTGTATGTCCTGTGACTTGTGCTTTAAGTGCATGTGTTTGTGGCTGTATATGTTCAAGACTTTGTTTGTGCTTTGACCTAAATTAAACAAACTATACGGTGGGTAGAAACGCTGTGAATTATTATTTTTGTACCATTTTTCTTTCCTCCTACTTCTCTGAATATTAGGGTCGACCAATAACATAATATGCTTAGTTTTTGCTTTCCTTAAGCCCATCTTGGCACAGATGTAGCGCAATACTCAACGAAAATGGCTATTTGGTGCAAGATGCAGCAGGCTTTCGTTCATCGTGCAATTTGGTGCCAACGGCACAGCCCTTCCATCACTAGGATTGCGAGCCGATTGGCCGAACTGTGGTTTTCCTCTAGCGAATCTGTCCTCAATCTCCAGCTTCTATGTCCTCGATGTCCAGGTATATTTCAGCCTTCAAAAATATGGCAAATTGCTAGGCAATTGTGTTGCATACATGAAATATTCTAGCATCACAAACGTTTAGTGAAGTTTGTTTAGCAGCACGCCTAGCCTGCTCAGCAAGACGCCTACATTCCTGGAGCTCTTCATCCGGTAATTTAACGTGTGACATGCATACATTTTAAATGATAAACTTGGTCATCCTCCAGAACCTTCTAACCCACCCCTGCTCTCCCACCTCAGTTACCTCTCCTCATGCATGGAACATATGAGCGGTAAAAGTGTTGCCGCGCAACATTCGCCGCTTGCGGCGCCAAGGGAGGGCCACAGGCGCACTGCGCAGCTTTGATCTTATCCACCAGATCCGAGTGCCGCACAGAAGTGTCGTAGGGACGCTAACACTGGTTGCCATGGATACTGGTGCGCGCTGCTGCGCGGCACCTGTTCTTCATTGCTCGTGTGTTTCCTGCTTCAATTCACCACTGGTCACGACCTCCCCGTTAACGAATCAGTGTCGAGCACCTCACTCCTCCTCACTCGTCCGTCAACTAATCAGAGTTGACCCTCGCGGCCACGCTTTTATGCAGGCTTTACGAAATGCCGAACACCTAGTTAAAGAATGTTTCACATTAAAAGAGGTAATCTACATGGCCATCTGTGAAGTGCTTGCTGCTGGCTTGGTAACTGAACACGGTTTTCTGGCACAAGTGCTAATTTTTTGCAGTGTCCTGAAAATTCATGGGAAACATAATCATCACACAGCTAAGAACCAAGTGCTATGTCCCTTCTTGAGCTACAAAAGAAGACAACCAAACAAGAATATAAAACTAAGAACCTGAACATTGACAAAAATATTTCCCAGGTTTTCACTAGCATCCAGACATTCACATCCACCTAATGCAGCATGTTTGTTCTTATGCTACTTGCTGCTGCGGCCCTATTTATTTGAGCGTATAGCCAACAACACAAATGTTTGTTCACAACTTGTTTTGCTTTTCTGATGAAAGATTAGATGTTTCCTTTCTATTCTGTCGTAAATTCTTGTTTCTAGTGGAATGCACTTTGCAATGCTGAGTAGAGTAGGCTCGCGGTAATTTAAATTGATATTTCATACTTCTGCTTCATTCAAACAAATTTCAAAATTTTGGTTGTCCCGGTAAGTTTTTTCGTTAATGTATTCATAAGCCGTTTAATTCATACGGCGTTATGTGTAATTCCTAATTTTTTTCCTGCAGCCCCGTTGAGTGTGCTTCTTTCCAGGAACCGGTGCACTGCAGAGAGGCAACACCTGCAGAGCTTGCTTCCACCAGAGCCATATATAGAGCGAGTTTGGTCATTCATTGAGAACTATAGGAGGCAAATGAGGAGGCGCCATTGGCAGAAAGCGGGCTGGGCGTGTTCCAAAGCGTCTACACAAATTCGAATGTGGCCAACCAGAATCCGAGAATAATACCCTAACAGTAATCGCGAGAATCGAAATTAATAAGTGCGTCGGAGTAACTCTCAGTGACTGAAAATATGGTGCACGTCATGTTTCAATCACGGTTATGCAAAATCATGGTGGAAGACGTACAAAGATATACAAAATGTGTGCTACTAGCAGAATGATTGACGTAATCCGTATGCCAGGTGCCGAGGGCCAGGAATCTGTCGTTGGAGTGGTCAGAGTCTGTTCGAACAAAACAAAGTTTGAGCCAGTGCGGAATTAAGATATTTTGGGGCCCTGAGCTAAGGTTGTTACAAGGCCCCTACTCGTGATAATAATAATGACCATGGTGGTGGAGGTAACAACAATAACTGCATGCAAGTTTTAACACCTTTTGAAATCTAGATATTTTTTCATCGTATGATTTTTGTTGAGCCTTTTCTAGATTTGTAGGTTCAATGGAATTCACAGATTATCACACTGGCAATGAAGTGGAGGCATTTTTTGATAAGAAACTGCTTTGCAAAAAATCAAGCGATCTAGCACATTATAGAGTAATTTTGAGGTACAAAATTTAAAATGAAATATTGAGGAAAATATTTAGATGAATTGGTCATATCCAGCACCTTCATAAAAGAAACTAGAGAACTTCCGTTGAAGATCGTGACCCCGTTCACTTGTTTGACTAGAACTTCCGCTCGATTTATAAAGGCAGAAAAAATATTCCAATGGTTGAAGCGGTTGGAATTTTCTTTTCTGTTTTTCTTTTATTTGGGAAGGGGGGGGGGGGTATCAAGCCATTAGCACTCATTCAAAGAATTTCTCATGAAAATCGAGGAGATATTTTCGAATTCTTGTACCTACACACTGTCTTTTGAAGGGGGAAAATGTTTCAATCATTTTTAGTAGTAATCTTGTTCCTTCTAAATGCAGTAATTTAGACAGGGGCTGTAACTTCGCTAAAAGGTTGCAAAAAAATGTGTGTACCATGCGTACTGCTCGAGTAGTCTTTGACAACACTTGCTTAACTTCCAACAGTCAATTGTCCGTAAAAAGTACAAAAAAAAACAAAAAACCTTCAGTGTTGTCCCTTTGTTGAGTTTAAATTAGAAGAGACTTCAAGGTGACCGCCAGCGTTGACAGCTTCACCCTTGGACAAGGGGCATGAGAGGCGACCTTACGTTTTGTTGATCTGGCACGCTCTTGTATAATGACCTCACAAATGCCAGCTTGTCTAAAGACGGGAACTTCATAGTATGCCCATCTCCCTGCTGGAAAAAGAAAAAGGAAGGGAACGAGAAGGCCCAAACGCCAGAGGCACTTCATAGTGTTCCTTCTGCTCTTGGTCTGAACTGTAGTAAATTAAGCACAATTAATTTCCTTTTTATACGTCTTAGGGGCCAGCACGGGTCTCCCCGAGAGCCCAGGGCCCAAGGCTGCTGCCCCCTTAGCTACGTACCTTAATCCGGCCCTGGTTTGAGTAGCACATTCGTTTCTTAAATCTTTTTCTATGATCATAATCAAAACAACACATGCACCATATATTCAACAATGAAGAATTACTACAGTTAATTCTTACGCACTTGGCGTGCACCAGACACAGATAGAGGGCTTGATATGGCGTCCTGGCCAACCAGAAGCCAAAAATAATCCCCTAGTGGTGGTCCACTAGGAAATTATTTTCGGCTTCTGGTTGGCCAAGAGAGCATGTCAAGCCCTCTGTCTGCGTCTGGTGCACGAAATGGCTCTGTCCGCTTCTCCCATTGACCAAACTCTCTCTATCTACGGCTCTTGTTTCCGTGAGTGTTTCTTCCCCGCAGTGCACCAGTGCTTGGTGAGAAGCGCACTCAACGGGGCTCAAGCGGGCACACATTAGCTATGAAAACAGGCATCACACGAAAATTTCCATACAACTTGCGCGGACGCTGCGGCATGGCATAGGTCCACATCACAGCATTCGTGCAAGTTGCTATGAAAACTGCTGCGCAGTGCCTGTTCTCATCGCTCGTGTGTCCCCTGCTTAATAGTCCATATTAGGTAACTTCTTGGCCCGATGAACAAGCTTAATTTTGTTTTGAGTTGTCATGTGCTGTCTAACAGTCCACAACAAATAACATTTGTAAGGGATAAAAAAACTTATGTCATATATTTCACAAGTGTTTCAATTTTGGCATACCTGGGGGGCTATGTTCGACAAATGTTTTGTTTCTCCTAAAAGGAAACGAAAGTGACGGAACTGATGATATTGCGTCAGGCACGTAGCCAGGATTTTGTTTCGGGGGGGGGGGGGGGGGGGGGCCGCCCATGACAAAATGCTGTATGAGGGGGAGGGGGGAGAGGAGGCCCCAGTAAAATGGAAGATTTCGGGGGGGGGGGCCCGGGCCCCATGGGCCTCCCCCCTGGATACGTGCCTGTATTGCGTCTGATTGGCTGGAGGCTCAAATTATGAAAGAAAGAACTTTTGTCATTTGAGCTTTTAACCAATCAGATGCGACATCGTCAGTTCCGTCACTTTCATTTCTTTTTAGGAGAAACGAAACATTTATCGAGCATAGCCCCCTGCTTATGATCAGTAGACCTATGTAGAGGAAATCCTCAAATATATCTGCTTTCTGTGTGTAGCCATTCAAACGGCAAATCATAATTTTATCTTGCATCATATTTAGATAAAATTCTGATAATTCAAACGAAATTCGTGGCTTCCTAGAGTTTGAATTAGTGAGAGTCTACTGTATTTCTGGTGATAACACGAGTTTAGTGTTATTTACCAAAAAGAAGTTGCCAAAAGGTGCTCACTGTTAAGAGTGCCTTTAAAAAGATATGAGCTCGAACTTGCAGCATCTAGAAAAATTTGAGGCGATTTTTATTCCAACTATATTTTTCTAAACCTACAACCACATTACTTTGTCGTCCATTTGGAAAGCTGCACGAGACCACAACACAATTGGCGAGCATGGCAAGCTGCGGTCCCTAAGTGACGGAAAACTGCAGAGGGCACAACGTAAGCATTTTCTGCATTTAGGAATGTACTTCAAATGTGGCATACCCATGGTGCATACAAAACTCACGACTGTAATTAAACAAAGCTTTGTAACACTTGCGTCTCGGCTCATGGACTTCATCCGTTATCAAGGTTGGGCCGAGCTTTTGTGCCTAGAACAACTTCAAAAATTATTTCAAGGTTCAACGATCAAAGCTTATCAAGTAGATTTATAAAACTATTGACATTGAGTAGTTTCTCAGTAATTAGGAATGAAGAAGTGACATGGCTCTGGAAGAATAAGGATATGTTAGCAGAAATTACTCTATACTCTGTTCACTCCTAAACTGTCAGTGATGTGGGAGCTATGTGCTCGCCGAACCCATCAACCACCTCCCTTCCAGCACCTCATCCCACTCTCAGAGTGTGGGCATGAGCGAAATTGTGATTACATGGTAAAAGATTTAAATATGACTGAAATTGTGATTACATGGTAAAAGATTTAAATATGACTGGTGCAACGAGCATGTAGCTTGCACCACACCTACCCTGGCACGTCAGTGGTGTACTCGTGGAAGTCAACAAAACCTGTCCGCCTCTCCTGCTACACTGGCCGGCAGTCCCGTGACAAACTGTCCTTTGTGTCAATCGCTCGCCATGACCTGCAGCGATGCTTATTTTTGAAAAGTTGACAATTGCGGAGGAAGCTTCTGGGGTTTTGTGAAGGGAGAACCCAAAAGGAAGTCAGGTGGTCCCGTAGAGACGTCACTTGAAAGAAGACGTGAGAGTTGAGGGGCACTTTGACCCTTGAATTGTTTAATTTTTTTAAATAAAAACTAGAGCACGCAGGAATGTTCCTTATTCTATAGGTGGCACAGATTAATTCCTGCAGTTAATTGGCCAAAGTCCGAAAATCGTTGCACCGCCCCTTTCACACACTGTTAGACCACTGCGAGTCACAGAAGTAGCAAGGAAATAGGAGACAAGACTTTGCAGCCCGAGTTTTATGAATGTCGGTTGGCCAGATTAACAAATGTAGATGCAAGATGACAGCGACATACATTATAAACATTATGCTTTATGCGAGGATGGCAACATAGGTGCAACACAGCACAAACAAGCAAGAGCTGGTTTGTCCTGTTTGTATCTTAAAGTCGTGAGGCCATCATTAAAACGACTATAGTATGATGAAGAATGATCATTCAGGTCACCAATTGAAGCGGTAAATGTTTATGCTTGCCAATACCCTGTTAGAGTAAAATGTGAAATAGCACAGATGTCCTGTCTGCACTAACCGTGTACAACTGCAGAAGTGGTAGAACATACATTTTAGCCAGGAGTATAGGATGTCGAACGCTATGAAAAATACTGCTAAAATGAGAGATTGTTTCTGTTATGTCAAATGTGAAGACATGTTGATATTTTTTATGGAAATGAGCTTGCAGTCAGTCAGTTTAATAAGACAAGCTAAAAGAGGGGGATCGGTGGCCGAGTGGACTAGCCCACACCAGCTCGGAGCACGTGGAGCGAAATCTCCCGCTGCAGAACCCAGGGATCCTGGGCTCAATCGCCACCCCTGCACGTTTTGATCTGGATGAGCATTGTACCAGCGTGCGGTCATATATCACTAGTGCATGGTGCACGTTAAACACCCCAAGCTAGCGGTTGTACTGCACTGTCTAAATTGCTCATCTACACCTAGGAGACTCGTCGAAACTTTGAAATGGCTGACCAACTACACGCTGTATAAATATCCACACAACCCCAATGATTATTAAGACAAGCTAAAACTGCTGTGTGGCACAAGCTTTTGCTGTATGTGCCCCGAGCTGCAATACGGTAGGAGGAAAGCCTTGGTAGGTAGGAAAGATTGCATGTTTTATCTTTACTGAAAAATATACTGGTTGAAGTTTCCAGTTATTTAATGGCATAGTTAAAATGGGGAGTTTGTTGGCTGTACCATATGGTTGTGCAGGAAAATATATTGTGTTGTTTGGGTGTTAATGGACGTTAAAGACCCTAGGCTAGCAGGGGTACTGCACTGGCTACATTTCTCACCTACGGCCGAGACACCTGATGCCCACTGAGGCTGACTAACTACTGGCTGCCTAAACACACACATACAACATAATTATTTTAGGGCTACAAAGTGATGTGACTGGGAAACTGTGTACATATTGCATAACATGCCACATGAGAAATTTAGTGCAACTGAATTCTGGTGAAGAGGATCCAGCCAGGACGAGGAGGGGCGAACCAACCGGGAGCGAGCAGCTAGTGGAAAGGGTTGAACAACGGAGTCTGGCGTGTCCCGTGCAAGTCGACTCCGACGATCATCCAGATGAGTGTTCCAGCGACAACCGGACAAACTCTGTAATGACCCGAGGCCCTTGCGGGAATTCTCGGCGGTGACCCAGGGCACCTGAAAACGAGAAGCTGGAATGGTAATTCACCGGCAGAAGCAACTCTTGGCAGTGACTTGAAGGAACCCACCCAAATATCTTCACTTCTGGCAGGTGCCCGAGGCATGGCCATTTTAAGATTGGTCGGTGCCCACAACAGGTTGAATCCAGGTGCCGCTGTTAGAGCACCTGGATTCGACGACCAAGCAGGTAAACAGCTGGTTCTCCGGAGCTTCGGGACGGTGACAAGACCGGTGACGAGAACCGGAAAATCAAGTTTACACAAATTGAGTAGGATTCAAGTTCATTTGCACATTTGTGTATATTTTTACCGTTTTCTAAATATACTTTCTTTATTCCTACAATGGTCCAGCCAACTCCTTTTTCATTTGATTAGGTGACAAGAGGGTCATTGTTCGTCTTGAGAGACTGCTTCATGCCTGTGAAGGCTTAGGTAGGTTGAAATATTCAAACGAGGTTGCACTGTTTCAGGAGGTATGCAGTCAACCCGCATTATTCTAGAAACAAATTTTGAAGTTGCAGATTTTGTGATACTTTACAAGAGCATGCCAAAGCTTTGATAAGTGTCCCTAAAGTGTGACTATCTTATATTTCGCATAGAACCGAGTTAAGGTCCTTCGCAAGCGAACCTGTGCGACTCCGTGGTACTCCTGCCAGTCAAATCCTACGTTGCAGTCTCCCGCGGTGCGGAACCCTTCCGACATGTCTCGGAGTTGAGCGAAGTTGGCTGCTATCGTAGGCAGTTTCTCGGATGTGCGCTACTCGCGGCCGAGCACCAGTCTAAACAACTGTTTGTGTGGGACTGGTTCAGCTGGTCTGGCATTGTACTACGTACCTTTCGAACACGACATTTCACGTTATAAATGCAAACGAGTCTATCGTCTTTTCTCCAGCTAGGCTTAAAGGCTTTACTAGCTCGGCGTAAAATACAAACAGTATCGCCTCCATCAAATTGACACTGGCATTCTTGAGTACGGCGTGTTTCATTGCGCGGAGATGCTCAAGACTATAAAAACGCTATGACATGAACTAGAAACTACAAACCTTTGGAAGCGTTGGAGATGAAACCCGCGCGCACATCAGCGTAAACACGTCCGTCCGAATCGTCTCGGCCGTGCAATCTCATCTTTGGACGTTATTTAATGCTAGCGCAACGACTTTTGTACCCAATTAAAAGCATCGCGAACTATTTTAACCATTATTGCACTCTGCGCAAGCGCCTATTACAGCAAATTTGTAATTAAAACAAAACAAAAGTAAAAAAGGGGCTGCTGCCGCTAAAAAGAACAGTCAATGACGTCATAGTCACGTGGACCAATAGGAGTCGACATAGTTTTGTTTTGTTTGTTTTTAAATGCCCCTCAAAGGGAATCATATATCCCTCCACCACCTCCGCATCCAATAGCATCCTATCGTTTCCGTGACGTTGCGGCCAAGGCGGGAGGAGGGTCGTGCCTTTCTGTACATATTTGCTTTATCTCTCGACTTTGACTTAGCATTGTGGAAGCCACGAGGGGGAGATTAAGTCTTCCCCCTTCCGATGGAAACAAAGACGACCTTCGGGGATTAGCTTCCTCCTCCGATTGATACAAAGGCTGCTTTCAGGGGCTCGGTTCCTTCTCCGATGAATACAAAGGTCGCTTTCTTAAAAAGTGGGGGTCGGAGACAAGTTAGCATCACTCTGTGGCCATTATCTATCCATTGAAGCGGAAAAAGGAGCGTTTCCAGTGAACTCTTCTTTCGATTGCGGAGGGATTTGAAACCGGTGCACCACGCTTGTGGGAGGAGCTTCTCCTACCTTCTTAACTTGTAACCGACTATAGGATTTCAAAATACGCGTCCGGGAACAATACGCGTCCGGCATCGCGCCTCGGCCTTACCGCTTACATTCCGTTTATTCGCCGGGAGGCCTTAGTGGTATAAGCCGATGGGTGATGATAAGATCCCATTAAAATCTCTTCACGGTACGGAGTAAAATTCCTGGTTAACTTTTCACTACGTCTGCCACGTGCATTGAAAAATTGACCGCATCTCCACGTGGTGAATGATGTTGCTTGGGGTGAAGCTCTGGTGGTGCTTGTCTGCGTAGACGCCGAGCCGCAACATGCCGAGCCTTTTCATTCATGTCAGTAGGAGAATGTGTGGTTTTCTTCTTTTTCTTTTTTTAAGCAGACAGATGGGATGACATCTCAGAACCCTCTACTCTTTTTTTCTTCTTTTTCTTTTTTCATAATTTTTTTCATCTTTTTTTTCCAATTTTTTTTTTTTTTTGCCCTACACGAGCACGTGAGCATGTGCTCACGTGCTCGTGAGCACGTGATCTCACGAGCAGAAGCACGAGCACCCGACGCCGGCCTACGGCGGACGGCGGACGGCGGACGGACATACGGACATGGCTAGCCCCTAAGGAGCGTCGCCCCGAAAAATCGCAAGTAATAATATTTATTTTTAGTCATCGGTGTCGATCGAACTCAAACCGAACCAACAAAAAATTTGGTTTAGCGCCTGATAGCAGCGTCCACTGTGGTATGTTTCAGGAAAGAGACACCAACGGACATACAAATTCAGTGCAGTAGCTTGAAGAACCTCATCGAACTCAAGGTGGAAACATCCGTGTTCATTTTAATGGATGCTCAAGAACTATTCATCCAGCATGCTCAGAGCGAGTACCACAATCTTACTATGGATGCTTCAACGACGTATTCAATAAGTAATACTTACGGAGGAATGGAGTATGAAGAAAGATTCTTATTTTCGATTTTCATGAAACGATGTCCCCAGCCACTCAGAATGAGTCTCCACCCTCCCATCGAACATCCAAGCCCGGTGGGAACGGTCATCAATGGCAGGAACCCGGGCACGAAACCTAAGTTACCTGACCGGCTTCGCGCTCAGGTGGAGACCCTACGGCTCATCATCGTGGTTGAGGGTGTTCCGAGTTTACGGGAGAAACTCGGCGATCAGCCTATAGAAATGATCCTATGAAGCATGACCTTAACTTTCACACCTCACGCAAAGGAACCCCTATGTGGTTGGGCTAGCTAAAAAAGCCGGTGAGTCGTGTTACTCCGTAAAACTTTAGCTGCAAATGAATAACACATCGTACTCAAAAATATAATTTCCGTAAGCTTCATCCGAAACAGTCACAAACTCTTATCTCGAGCTCAGTGCTTACGCGAACACAAAATTGATTTAAGGTTTTGAAGGCGATGCAGTGACACATTGCATTCGAATGCTTGCTCGGGCTTTGGAGAAAGCCTCAGCAGTCTCGCAACATTGTATCCGGTGCTGATCAGCCTCAGGTAAAAAGGTAACTGCGTACGAAATATTCAAAAAAGTAACTCAATTTAATTTGCTATCTCGAGTTAATTTGCTCTTTCAAATTAATGTGTTCTGCAATTAACATAAAACAACTAACCTTCAATAAAATGAAGTAAAATAAAGATGTCAAAATCCCGCGCATCTAATGGAGAAAAGATGCCTTCTCCGGGCTTACCCCCTTCCGTTTTCCAACCCCCGTCCCCCCCCCCCCGCTCCCTCCCCCTCCCCGCCCCCTTTCCAAAAAAATATTACACAAGGCTAACTTTAATGCCCTTCAGCTGCTGGTGAGGACATCAAAAAGCAGAACGCAGGCCATCTTAGCAGCCCTCGATAGTCCGTTGCAACTCAAGAAGGTAGAGCGAGGGTAAGAAAGGCCGGGGAGGAGGAAGCAGAGGGAACGCTAAAGAGAGAAGGAGGTTTCCCCCTCTCTTCTCCAGCGTTCCGTTTGCTTCCTCCTCCCCGGCCCGTCTTACCCTTGCCTATACCTTCTTGACTTGCAACAAACTGTAGTTATAATTTTATGACCAAAAGGCAACAGGCATGCAACCAGCACAACATGCAGTTCTCACGTGCAACGCTACAAATCAGTGGCGTAGCCTGGGGGGAGCTTATAAAGCTTCAGCCCCCCCCTCCCCCCCCCCCCCCCCCGAAAAAATCTCTGGCGACATTTCATTTCATTTCATTTCATTTATTTCACCTTAAGGGCCCGGTTAGGGCATTACATAAGGGGGGGGGGGCAGTAAAACGAAGAATACAAAAGCAAACGCAGTAGTAGAACAATAACAGTAACTATAAACAAGAACATGAGAAATTATACATAATGGGCTAGTAAATTATCGTAAAACACTGTTCCATCAGAGGTGCTGACGATGGAGGATGGCAACTGGTTCCACTGTGTGATGGCATATGGGAGAAATGATTCGTTGAATGAGTTAGTTTTACCAGAAATACGTTTTATTGCACAAGAGTTGTTTAGGCGGGAGGATATTCTATCGGGGGGTGAGAGCAGGGCGTTCTTTAGTTCTGGGCAATGATAATAAATTTTATGAAGAAGGCATAAACGGGAGAGTTTCCTTCGAATGAGTAAAGGTATGAGCCCGAGTTGACTTTTTAGAGAAGAGACACTAGTGAAGTGGTCATATGATGATAAGATGAATCGAGCGGCTCGGTTTTGTACTGACTCCAGGTGATTGATTAGATAGACTTGATGAGGACTCCAGATTGCTGATGCATATTCTAATTTTGGCCTTACATAAGTTTCATATGCCAACTTTCGGACTTGGGGAGGGGCGTCTCGCAGATTACGTCTGATGAATCCGAGGGTCTGTGAAGCCCCTGCAGAAACGGCTTCGATGTGAGGTCTCCATGAGAGGTCAGGCGTTAGTCTAAGGCCAAGATATTTGTACATTGAAACTGATTCGATCACGTCTTTGTCTAGGGTATAATGAAAGGGTAAATGAGTTTTCTTGCGGGTAAAATGGATTAGCTTACACTTAGATTTGTTAAGCGACATGAGCCATTTTCCGCACCAGTCGTTAATTTTTTTTAGATCAGTTTGAAGCAAAAGATTATCAGTGTCTGTTGAGATGGTGTTATAGATGACGCAGTCATCGGCGAAAAGTCGTATTTTGCAGGAGATGTCATGTGGGAGGTCGTTAATAAAAATAAGAAAAAGCAGTGGGCCAAGGACGGAACCCTGAGGTACACCTGAAGTGACGTTTGCTAGCTTTGATTCATGCTCGTTAACCACCGTGTATTGCATACGAGACGCAAGAAAGCTTCTAATCCATGAATATGCAAGGGGATCTAAATTTAGGGATGATAGTTTAGAAAGCAGACGTTGATGGGGAACACGATCAAATGCCTTCGAAAAATCGAGAAATATGGCGTCGGTTTGTATATGGCGTTCTAGGTTAGTCTGCAGTTCATGAACAAATTCACATAGTTGGGTCTCGCAGGAGAACCCCCTACGAAAACCGTGCTGGTGCCTGAAGAAAAAATTATTTGACGTTAGGTGAGTCATGATGTTAGAATATAAGATGTGCTCAAAAAGTTTTGACGCAATGCAGGTTAGAGAGATGGGACGATAGTTCGAGGCGGAAGATCGAGTTCCCTGTTTGTGGACTGGGGCGATCCTCCCAATCTTCCAGTCGGAAGGCAGACAACTCTTGGAGAAAGATTGATTAAAGATGAGACTGAGAATTTCACCGGAAATGTTGGCTGTATTTTTTAAGATCTTTGCATTAATATTGTCTGGGCCTGCTGAGGAAGTGAGTGGTAGTTTTTCTATTTGCTTAACGATACCGGAAGAGTTAACAGTAATCAACGACATGGGCTCATAACACTCTTCAGGGACAGTTGGAACATTTTGTGGGGATTCAGTGGTAAACACAGAAGAAAAGTATTCATTAAGAACTATAGGGCACTCCCTCTCCGGTACAGGCTCACCAGCAATATCCTTCAGATTGATATTTACGTGGCCACTTTTAGGTGACATAAGCTTCCAGAATTTTTTCGGATTATTTTGCAAGATTGCGGGCAAGTCCTGGGAAAAAAATTTAATTTTAGATAGCTTAATGGTTTTAGTATAGTTTTTGAGCGTAGTGTAGTAAGCGTCCCAGTCAACAGCTAAGTTAGTTCGTTTTGCCTTTGCAAACAGTCGTTTTTTCCTATTGCACAATGACCGGAGCGCTTTATTATACCATGGATTTGATGAGTCCGTCCTAATACGTAAAGTAGGGACGTATAATCGAACCAGATCACTTATTTTATTCTTGTAAAGTACCCAGTTTTCCTCAACAGATCTTATCGAGAATTCAGCTACGTACAAGCTATAAAAATTTGATAAATCATTGTTCATTGCTACGTAATCGGCTTTAT
This sequence comes from Ixodes persulcatus, assembly GCA_013358835.2. Lineage (NCBI taxonomy): Eukaryota > Metazoa > Arthropoda > Arachnida > Ixodida > Ixodidae > Ixodes > Ixodes persulcatus. The sequence goes on from JABSTQ010000989.1 coordinate 14,500, forward strand.
TATAATCGTGAATAATTTTACAGATTATTCACGACACCTCGGGTACTATTCGTGATAAATAAATGGCAAATCTTTCCATACTGGTTTGAAGACGTCTTGGCACTCCTGCTGCTTACCTGGACAGACCAATCTTATGTCCCACGCTTAGCCACGAATGAATGTCCAGTAAATATATATAGGGTGTCCCAAGTCACCATGGCTTGATCTAAAATGGATCGTAAAAATCGATGCCTGCACGTAGCAATCTAAATTTTTCGTCAAAGATGTATTTCACAGGTCAGTTTTTTCTTTTATACCTACAAAGTGTAGCTCCCTTTCTGTACAAGTTTGGGCCATGAAATGACCAAAAGCAACCAAAGGTACATTACAAAAAGATTATGTTCATTTTACTAAACCACGGTGGTCGCGAGCCGTCTCGATAAGGAGGTAGCGCCACCTATCAATACGAGCGCCAAGCGCGTCCCTCCACTCGACTCGGTCGTCTGCGTCGCCGCCCGCCTTTGACCCTGGCAAGTTTCTTGGCCCTATTTTTTACAGAGAGAGAGCTACGCTTTCTAATTTTACAAGAAAAAACCAACTATGTTTAGTGGGGAAATTTTTCCGCTATATCTAGCGGAAAAATTCCCTCCTCCTCCCCCTCTCGCGTGACCCTCGTGACGTCACACGTGAAGTCACATGTGACGTCATTATGGGGAAGGTCCCATAATGCAACGCGCGGTTACGCCCAGGCCGAGGCCGCTCAAGCCGGAAACGGGCGCCTGGAAAAGGTGACTAGACTGTTCAGGGAGGAATTAGGTAAGCTTCAGCGGAAGGGAAGCGGCAAACAGAAATGTAGACCAAAAAGTTGGTGGGCAAGAAGGTCAGAGAATAAAAAACACAACGTCAGAATCCGTCGATGGAGCATTGGCAGGCAAAAGTAAGGGTTGAACTCACCAGATGCTTATTGATAAACGAGAAAATCAGGGGGAAAAAAAGATTAAAGCGGATGAAAAAAAAAGGATAGGAAAGCACTTAAAATCACGAAAATTCCCTAATCAAAGAAACAACATATAAGCAGCGCTTTTTTTATTACATCGGAAGGAAACAAACTAGAAGGGGAAGCAGCAATGAAACACGTACTAAGTATGGTCATAAAACGGAAGTTTAGCTTGTCTCTCCAGTAGACAATCTGTGCCAGCTAATTCAGAGCAAAATGCAGGTATTCTCTAAAAACACTGGACACTCTCCAGCCTTCACTTTGCTAAAGTGGCGACCGCTGGGAGATAAGATTTGGCGCCTTCTCCCGTTTTGGGATGTTGGGGGACTCACAACAAAAGCCCGGCGGCGGCGGCGGACGGGTTGTTGTCTCGCTGCGCCCACTTCTGTATTACAGAGCGACAATGTAGCAATCGCTGGCTTTATAAGAATACTGGAACACACCGCAGTAGTGTCTTGTAGTGCCAGTAGTGGTCATGAACAATGGCACGGAGATGCAGGACTTTGCTTATAAATGCCACCTGCAATATTTCTAGCTTTTTTTTTTTTTCTAGGGGGGGGGGGGGGTAAGGGGGGAGGTTTTGGGGGAAGGAGTGCTTCTTCTCTCTCTCCCCCCCCCAGTTCCCTATAAAATTTACGCCATCGATTATGCGCCAGTTTTCAAGTACTACGGTAGGGAACTTCACCCGCTCTAACCTAAAGTTCTGCGGCGCCAAAATACCCTCTTCGTGCTTGACACGCATAAAAAATGAACTGCCCTTTAGGATGACGGAGTACCAAGGCCACTCACTTGCGCGTTTCTTGCGGTTCGACGGCGTCATAAGGAGGTGCAAGTTTTAATCCTGCTCTCTTCGACTGCCAACTTATTATAGAGTGACGTCACCAAAGCGGGGGGCCGGGGCCCTGACTTACTGAATAAATCATCCTGTCTGCCGTTTCTTTTAGGTCGCAACACAAACAGATGCAGGTAGCTGTAGCCTGCCTTCGTCTTGAGTCATCCTCAGCTGTGTCTAATTACAATGTAGCGCAAAGACAACACAGGAAGGAGACAGAGATAGGAAAGAACGCTCTTTCCTATCAACACAGGAAGGAGACAGAGATAGGAAAGCGTTCTTTCCTATCTCTGTCTCCTTCCTGTGTTGTCTTTGCGCTACATTGTAATTATGCATAACCAACTAGCCCAACAGCTCATTTTAACTCAGCTGTGTCTTCTATTCACATGACTCTGAGGCCTCAGTGCAGTGTGATCACATTGCTGCCCCCCAGAAAGAGACGTCCGAGAAGAGTATTGGGACCGTAAATGTGGACCAGTTCCAGCCCCGAGGATTCAGCGGCTCCGAGTCTATGTCATCACACGATGAGCACAGTGAAGTCCTGAAGGATCTGACAGGAGTCTCGACTGCCTGCTTTGCAGTTCTGCTGGGGATGCTGACACAGGTATAATCATCAGCAGTAATCGGTTTGTTTATTTTTCACCTGAAGGCTGGTTCAAATGTTTGCGTTAGCCTTGTTTGCGGCAATTGAAATGGCAGAGTCACTGGGCAGTCTTGCATCGATTGCCACATGCTAACTACCTGGAGAAGTTGTTCGGTCACATTGCTTTCAATGGACCATTTACAGATGAGGAATAACATGGGTGCAGAGCATTTTGAGTTACCATTGCTTCTTGCAGTCACTTCTTGGATTGGTTTCTGTGTGTCGCTCGGTTGCTCTGGTGATTCTGCCGTCATTGTTTCAGTTGCGGTGAATGCAACTGATGGAAATATGTAATCCAGATATCAGACAAAACACAACAGTCGTGATGAGGCTGCTATCTTGTTACTGCAATATTAGATTATATGGAGCGGCCAACAGCTAAAGGGGCATGATATCGGCAGCGGTCATTCCGCTCACCCAACTGTCACATCGGTGCTGTGGTGCAATATGCAGTCCCCTTCCTCCACTTTGGTATACTGTCGAGACCGGTTATATTCAAGTCAACAGGAATCGGAAATCACTTTGTTATATCCACTTCTTCGTTATGTATGAACTCGTACAAATAACATGAAAAACAAAGATAACACGGGTTGTCACGGGCACATGTTCATCGAGCCTGCAGAAAGCAGTCGAGGCTTCCCCACACGTGCCCTCTGCGCTTCTCACTTAATCCGACAAGCTCCGATCGAAAAAAAGATTCTGTTACGTACGGACCGTGTTGACAGCTGCGACAGCTCTGCGGAGGACGCCGGCGGTAGACGGCATTCTTTACGTTTATGCACACTTCGTCGAGGATGGCACGCTTTTTATTCAAGGAAATTGCCTTTGTCTTCCCCATCGAGGTGCTGGCGGTGCCGGGACTCTTCATCGTTGAGTGAAAATTTGTGATGCTTATTTAATTATTTAATTTGAAATATTCATTTGGACATATTGCGGCTAGCGCTACATTCGCAGCCTTTTGATACATTTTACGGCAATCTGTAGCACGTATAAAATTACAGAAAAAAATAGCTCCGTACATAAAAAATTCGAATTTCCCTAAATAAAAATAATCATGCTGCAATTTTTTTTTTATCTTCGCACTTTGTTTGGCGTAGCCTGAGCACGAGGTATGATACTATATTGTGAAGTCCGCGATGTACTTCTTTTAATATTTTTAATATTTATTACGCAATTTTTGCGGGTCGTGTTGCGGTGTAGGTTCACTGCTGATACATTATACACAAGACAGTCTGCAGATATCAGTCACCACGATATCCCTGGTTCAAATGCCGCGTGCCAAGTGTCTCCTTGAACTCGTTTCCTTGCGGCATTCGAAGCTCATATGTTGTGGTGACTCGAGTTTGAATCTGTTTGCAGATTGTCTTTTGTATGATGTACATGCAGTTTGACCCCGGCTTTGGGGAAAAACTTATAACGGTGAGGTACAAACAGAGTTGTACCGTACGCATTACAAGTAATCAAATTATTGCAATCGATTACTTTTTGGAGTAATTTTGTTATCAGTTGATTACTTTTATTAGGCAGTAATCACAAGAGTAATCTGATTACTTTTTGAAGTAATAAAATTACTTGTAATCGTTACTATTTTTGCCACGGGACCCCGACCCCCCCTCCCCCCGGGCACACGCCTCTTTTTCTGAAATGACAAAAATAATATTTGCTTTTTTTTCGAACGGAAAAAAGAAAGATTTTTGCGGAGCTGTAGGAAACGAGGTCAATCCCTTTCTATGTACAGTTTCTGTGGAATGTCCGTTTTTTTTTTTTCGAGCTGGGACTGGGAGTGGACAGGGAAACCAGAGTGCGTGACAAAGGCAATTCAGGGCGAAGTTTGAGGGAGCAGAATGTAGCTTTGTAAGTCCTTCGTTCAAACTAGCCCCCTCACGCACACACACACAGAAATAAAAGAAAAATCCTGCTTAGGGTACCTACTCGCAGCCCGTAGGAGAACCAGAACCGAAGAATGCCTAAAGCGGATGCAAAATATAACAAAGCCAGTTGAAATATTTCCTCATTTCCCCTACGTGGTCTTTGTGACAAGCACTGTTTCGAGTTGAGAAGTGGTCGGGGCGATCTCTTCCGCTAATGGATACTACGCATGATCCTTTTCAAATCCTGGAGCTGCTGCTCTTTTGTATAACATGCGAGCTCATCCACATGTGAATAATAAAATGAGCGACGCAAACTTTGAGCGACAACCCTTGCTCAAGCTTAACAAGATCTAGAACCTCCCCCCCCCCCCCCGACACACACACACACACACTGGCAAACGCCCAAATCATTAAACTTCTTCAAACGAATTCTATGCTTGTGCCCGCATTGTGAAGGTGCAACGGCCACGAAGAGGGAACCAGTTTTTCTTCTTCAATACTTGTGCAAATGTGAAATATAGGTTGGAAGTAGTTCATTGTTATGAGCGCTAAAGATGCGTCTTCAAACTATAAAGTAATCGGTAAAGTAACGATTACTTCTTTAAGTAACGTCCAATTACTTTTGCCCTCGAGTAATCAAGTAATCTAATCGAATACTTTTTAGCCAAGAGTAATAGTAATTGTAATCGATTACTTTTTTTTAGTAACGTGTACAAGACTGGGTACAACCACCTCGAATTGTAGGCTGATTGCAAAGGTGGGGCGTTATCTTGTACACCTCATGTGACACCATGATGTCAAGTGAAATTGCAACGTCACCAGGCATTATGAAGTCACGTGACTCTGACGTCACGATGTCAAGTGACAACACGGAGAGACCATAGCAGCTATCCCTGTAAAAACGCACAACACGTCAAATTAGCTTTGTAGAAAGCTGTTTAAGAGGATGAAGAGAAAGCCGTTCGGCAGTCTCAACAAAACAACCTTTTTCTTCCCCCCCCCCCCCCTACCCATATCGGCAGATCTCTTTCCTCTACGTACCGCGACTGCAATGCGTCCGCAAAGAAACCTATATGGCTAGCACGCGTGCTTAGTTTTAGTACATATCTTGCTTTCAATCCAAGTCCAGAAGTTGCCGAAAAGAAAACACTCCGGGGAGCCCGGGTGAACGCAAGATGAAGCACGACGACGCGACCGACACCACCCACCCGCGATGCCTGCGACTAAAAGTCTGCACGGGCCGATATTTCGAAGCCCGCCCCAGCCCGGCCCGTTGTCTGTTGGGCCCGGACATGCCCGCGGCCCGCTATCTATTTCCGACTGCCGGCCCGGCCTGGACCGAAGCTAATTTTCAAGGACCAGCTGCGCTTTATTTTAGCCCAGTATGAATAGCTCACAAATGGCGCGGCATGCCAGCTCGCTTGCAACTGCTACACATACTTAAGTTGATTACGATACCCAATAGTGAATACTGTAAGCTTTTTTTTTTTTTGCTGCTATTATTAGTTGGACCAATCTGCAGGCCTAGGCCAACGTTACTGGAGCAAGCTTGCTCCAGTAACGTTGGCCTAGGCAGCTTTATCACCCGATCTTCCTCTTCTGCGACCAAACACGCGCGGAAAGGGCGGAAAAACAAAAATGACAAGCAAAGTAAACAAAACCACGTGTCACAGTTCGAAAACCCTCCCTCGGAAAACATGGCGACACTCGACGCACGTAGCAGAGTATGATCGGCAGTCTTGTACACGTTACTAAAAAAAAGTAATCGATTACAATTACTATTACTCTTGGCTAAAAAGTATTCGATTAGATTACTTGATTACTCGACGGCAAAAGTAATTGGACATTACTTAAAGAAGTAATCGTTACTTTACCGATTACTTTATAGTGTGAAGACGCATCTTTAGCGCTCATAACAATGAACTACTTCCAACCTATATTTCACATTTGCACAAGTATTGAAGAAGAAAAACTGGTTCCCTCTTCGTGGCCGTTACACCTTCACAATGCGGGCACAAGCATAGAATTCGTTTGAAGAAGTTTAATGATTTGGGCGTTTGCCAGTGTGTGTGTGTGTGTCGGGGGGGGGGGGGGGGGGGGGTTCTAGATCTTTTTAAGCTTGAGCAAGGGTTGTCGCTCAAAGTTTGCGTCGCTCATTTTATTATTCACATGTGGATGAGCTCGCATGTTATACAAAAGAGCAGCAGCTCCAGGATTTGAAACGGATCATGCGTAGTATCCATTAGCGGAAGAGATCGCCCCGACCACTTCTCAACTCGAAACAGTGCTTGTCACAAAGACCACGTAGGGGAAATGAGGAAATATTTCAACTGGCTTTGTTATATTTTGCATCCGCTTTAGGCATTCTTCGGTTCTGGTTCTCCTACGGGCTGCGAGTAGGTACCCTAAGCAGGATTTTTCTTTTATTTCTGTGTGTGTGTGCGTGAGGGGGCTAGTTTGAACGAAGGACTTACAAAGCTACATTCTGCTCCCTCAAACTTCGCCCTGAATTGCCTTTGTCACGCACTCTGGTTTCCCTGTCCGCTCCCAGTCCCAGCTCGAAAAAAAAAAAACAAAAAAAAAAGGGACATTCCACAGAAACTGTACATAGAAAGGGATTGACCTCGTTTCCTACAGCTCCGCAAAAATCTTTCTTTTTTCCGTTCGAAAAAAAAGCAAATATTATTTTTGTCATTTCAGAAAAAGAGGCGTGTGCCCGGGGGGAGGGGGGGGGGGGGGGGGGGGGGTCGGGGTCCCGTGGCAAAAATAGTAACGATTACAAGTAATTTTATTACTTCAAAAAGTAATCAGATTACTCTTGTGATTACTGCCTAATAAAAGTAATCAACTGATAACAAAATTACTCCAAAAAGTAATCGATTACAATAATTTGATTACTTGTAATGCGTACGGTACAAGTCTGATGATCGGTGAGTCGGGGAATCGGACGAAGTGGTCTTTTTTAGGTGCCCGACGAACTCTCAGACATGGAAAAGGAAATCGTCAAACGGTCAAAACAACTGGGTTTGAGACGTGAAGCGTCGTCTGCTCGCAGCGATAGGCAGGCGGCACGGCCCGCACGGAGGGAACCGGTTTTTCCCGGTAGGGCGGCGCCATTCTCACCCGCTCCTCAGAGCCGTTTATACTGAGAGAGTTTGGCCAATGGGCGGAGCTTGTTGGCCGCTAGAACAAGCGGATTTAGCGATAACACAATATGGCGTTACTTCTTTGTCTTGTTCATTCCTGAGAAATCGCGTAGAGTTCCTATGAGTCAGAGCCACAATATGGCGGACGGAAGTAGTCATCCCCCGGTTGTCAGACTACGCTGCTGTGGTTGTCAGGCTGTCAAAATCTCCTTAAGAAGGCCAAACTCTCTCAGTATAAACGGCTCTGCCGCTCCTTATTACCGCTCCTCACCTCCTCGCTTCGGGTCGCAGCAGTTCGGAGCGGAGGCTTGCGGAGGCGTGAAAGAAAGTCGACTCGCAGGGCAGCTCAATATTTGACGTCAATAGTTGACGTTCTTTACTTCACAAATACTGAATTCCCAAGTCTCGAATTTTGGGGGTATCGTTCTCATTTGTTTCGGATAATAAAAAAAAATATGACTTTGACGTTGCGGGGGGGGGGGGGGGGGGGATAAAGGAATCTGAAGGGCTACATCTCGAGATATTTTGTAGCGCCAAGTCACATAATTGACACCTTTGGTCAATCAAAATAATTTTCTTTTATGACCCATCTTTGAAACAGGAACTTATTTCGCAGCCTTCCTACTTCTCAACCCGCATGGATCACCAGTTCAAAGTTGCCATTCCTAACTGCAGCACAGATACGTTTTTTAATTCTTTCATCCCCAAAACCAGCTCAGAGTGGAACCGGCTTCCCCCTTCCATTGCCTCCATTGAAGATTCCTCATCATTTAAATCCGCCATAACCGAATATTTTTCTAATCCTGGACTTGTTTAATGTTTTTTACTGCATATTGTACCAGTGTTGATGTATTTAGTCTATGTACCCACCCCCTCTGTAATGCCCCATGGGCCCTGAGGGTATTCAAAATAAATAAATAAATAAATAAAGATCTGAGCCCACTTAGGGCTACCGTCACTGAAAGGGGCACGTGGCAACGGCAGATGGCGGCTTTCATTCAAGAACAGTTGGCTCCGTTGGACCGTAGGGGACCCTTTCAGGGTGGCCAGCTCTGAGGTGGTGTGCGATTTTTGAAGTGATATTCAGATTCGGGATAAAGATACTCTAAAATTCACCTCTAACTCGTTTTTTTTTTTTTTTTTTTTTTTTTTTTTTCACAACAGACCTTTTTCAAAGGTCAGAGTCACCTTGTGGCAGTCCCAAAAGCTCCAATATTTTTATAGGGGGCGCCACCACCAAACAAACATTTCCAGGTCGCGTCGACTCGGCGGCCGCCTGCAGGGGTGGCGCATTCAATTTAACAGATTTTCTTTTGTTTAATGCCAATTTTATAGGTATTTGAACTGAGACGGTTAAGTGTAGCGGTGCAACAGAGCATAGTTTTTGTTTTCCCTTTTTTTTTTGTTATTTTCATTCAAACTTTTGTTAAAGGTCAGATCACCTAAGGAAAGCGGCGATGACTGCAGAATTTTCCACCGTGGCAAACCCGACCGTGAAATCGAGCTTTGTGCCAAAAGCTCCAATCGTCTGCTCGGGCAAAATACAGGCCCGAAAATTAAGCAAGCGCTTCTTGATATTGTGAACTCGTATTTCAATTAGATTTTAGTAGCTCGAAGGTGGTAAAAGGGCCAGCATCAATAAAAGTATATTTGACAGAGAGAGAGCTACTTGTTAAAGTTAGCCCTCGGCGGAGACGAAAACCAAGCATCGCTTGACGAATGACGTTAGGCAAGTAGACGTATATTGCTGCTAATTCGTATAATATAAATATTAAAGGCTGGTGTGGAGAGCATCTTTTCCAGTGACGCCTCTATGCGAAATCTTTCGAAGGCTTTTTTGGCGAAAAGCAGTCAAGATGAATAGCCAACGCACCGACCGGCGTGGGTGGCGGAACCAACCAAACTCAAGGCGCCTTTTCTCTGGGGTGGAGACTGAAGTGATTCGAGACAGACAAGAAATCAGTTCTTTCCGTGATTCCTAACGAAAGGGGTCGCGTGATAGCGAGGCTTCACCACACTAATGAACACTTTCTTACCTTCGTCAATTACATTGTTCGTCACCGCGCCGACAACACGTCCGCCGCGAAAGCCAACCGCTTTCCCCTTTCTCCTCTATGCTTTCGAAGACGTTAGTTTTCTCTGGTGTGGAGAAGCTGCGCAGTGACGCCATTAAAGCGTCGGGGCGCGGCTCTGCACAGGGTGGCTAGACTGACTTTCGGAAGGGGTCTATTGCCAGCGACCTTTTTTTATCTCCAAGTCCTGCAATGCGTGAAATTAAGTATTTAAAGAGCGATCGTCTAAATTTGTTTACAAGACGTTAAACAGTGGTTTCGGGGTTATTTGTTTCTTAATTTCCCCGTTTGGCGGAGAAGTCGACGTCACGTGACCTGAAGACACGCCACGTGGTCACATGACGTCACGAGGAAATTTAAATTTACATAATCATACACCAGTTCGAATTTGACGTCACGCACGCTACGTGATCACATGACGTCAGGTGTTCTGATGTCATGTAACGGCAGGTCACGTGGCATCAATTTCCCCTACTGAATTTAGCCGGAATTTCACGGACGGACGGAAAGACAAATTTCTGGACTTCCGGTAAAAATCTTCCATGCATGAAAAAAGAATTAAAAATCGGCGATTTCATTTACTATTTTGGGAAACGAGCCTCAAAACTAAATTGCTCAAAATCGGTTCTGTTTGACTGGTTTTTGTGTCGCAAGTATATTGCGAAGATTTTCCCAGCATTGTTGTCACGGTCTGTTTCATCTTTACAAACATGACAAAGAGATACGATCCTCATCAATCGGCCATTTGTGAGGTAAGCCGATATACTTCGGAAACTGTCGCGGGTTGTAACGAAGTTGCCTCTGCGATATATAAGCGCGACGTTTTGCTTGTTTGTTGGACTTTAGTGGCATAGGTTCGTGGCATAAATATTGATCAAGAGAAAAACTAGATGCTTCGTGGTGTACATAATATTCGCGATCCTAAAAAGTTGATGAAAAAGTAACAATAGCAATCGATGTGGTGCCTTTCATCGCCATAATCGCGAGATGGTCGGAGTGCAGCAGCTTTGAAGCTAGCAGGTATACGCCGCCTCTGGTATGACGACACGCACGCCCCCTGCTATTTTCATATGAATCCCGGAGAAAAGCTCCCCCACTTTTGTGCGGGTCCGGAGAAAAGCTCACCAGTCGTTTCACTGGTAGAAAAGCTCACCTCGAATTGAATTATTATGTAAAGTGGTCGTTATCATTTAATAGCAGTTGCACCGCCAAGGTTTTAGGCGCCTCTCACGCGAGCGGTACACCGTGCAACAGAGTAATTAAGTCTGTGCCCCGAATGAGCAATTTACACAGCACTAGTAGTTTTATTAGCAACCACTAAAATGTAAAAAAAAAAAAGAAAGTTCATCATTTGTCTATGTTGACAGTTTCGCGCAGTGTACACACTTCACATCAAATCGCTATGCTAAAAGAAAAATAGAAAAAAAATATAAATTTAAAAATAATATGTTTTACTTAAGTTAGATTTATCGTATTTAAATCAAAATATCACTGTTGTTAGAAAATATTGATGATTTATCACTATATGCATTCTTAGACACTGCAGGTTGTTGGATCAATTTTTCCGATAAGAGAAAACAATGCCTAAAAAAATTACGGCAATTTTAAAAAGTTTTTGTTAAAAAAAAACCGCCATACTTGAACAAAAACAGCCTAGCTTTGTTAGCGATGAAGCTATATTCAGCTCTTAGGCGTCCGTTTCCGGGTTGAGCGGCGTCGGCGTAACCGCGCGCGTTGCATTATGGGACGTTTAACCGCTGAAGTTACCGGGGAAATTTCCCCACTAAATTTAGCGGGTTCAGTTTCCTCGCTAAATTTAGCGGGAGAATTGACGTCACGTGACCTCAACACCAATTCAGTTGTTCCGCTAAATTTAGCCGGGAAAATGACGTCACGACTTTGTGTCACGTCACCCATAAAAAATGCAGCTGCAGGAGGAGAGGAGGAGGAGGAGGAGGGGAGGAGGATGGGCATACCGTCCCCTGCGTATCCTCCTCTCCTCCTCCTCAAGAGCTGCGCTCTAGTTTCGCATTACAGAGGTTTGTAAACGTCTTTCTTTCTTTCTTTTTTTTTTTTTTCGCGATCCGATTTCCTAACAATACTGTTTGGTGGGAACAGCGCAAAAAAAGACGTAGGACCAGGACGAAGAAACACAAAGACAGGGCGCTGTCTTTTTTGCGCTGTTCCCACCAAACAATATGTACCACCAACTAGCGCAACAACTTGCCTTCTAACAATACAACACTACTTTCTCAGTTTTCATTTCTATCTTTTGCGTTCTGCTTTCATTGCAAAACGATGTGACGTAACTGATCAACAAAGTCGGGGTTAGAAATAAAGCTTGAACGTATCGATTTGCTTCGAAGACCATTGCTTTTTGCACGTGTTAGGGCGATAAAAATCTTTCTTGCGTGATAATTTCTTCATTTAAATACAGAATATATGGCGATCTCGAAAGCATGAAATTATTGTTTTTAAATAATCACGAATATATTTTAGGGATTACTTTTGCGGGTAAGGTTCGATTTAAATCATCCTAGTAAAACCGGTCTGAATTAAATGACTATTCGAGTCATTTTGATTTTCCTTCTCCACCCTGGCGTTAGCCTTCGTTCCATTTTTATGTCAACCCATTTCGCGCGAGTATTACCATATTTATTTTGACGTAGACGGGATAGAGGAAATACGACCTTGTTTTATTTTCCGTTGAAGAAGGTAAGAATTGAAACCACTGCTTCTTAAACAAATGGTGAAATGTGGAGATTAAACAAATGGTGAAATGTGGAGAGCGCATAACACTGTATTTCCACGCTTAGTTGTTTAATTAGCATTCTATCCAAATTGCCTATTTCATTTTTGTCGGGCAACGCCTGCTGTGTAACACAATGTTTTTATATTTTAAAAAAATATTCCGCTTAAACTGACTAGAAACTCCGCCTTCAGCGCGAGCTCGCTGGCTTCCGCAGTGCTTTGGTGCGTGCTTGCGCGTTCATATGTGTCTTAGCAAGGTCAGAAAGCTCGCGCTGAAGGCGGAGCTTCTACTCTCAGCTTAAGGGTGAACGGAGTATAGTGAAGTGCACAATGACCCTATGCGCATAATGCCTCCCAGCATACTTCAGTTGAGTGAACTTATTTCACTCGAGTGAGCGCTCGATTCTTAGATTCGTAGGCGAGCTTTTCTCCGCGTCCGTCAAAAGGCCGGTGAGCTTTTCTCCACATCGAACAGTTTTGCAGTGAGCTTAGCGATAAGCAGAGACCTTCGTGACCGAGACTGCCCTGCGTTTCTTAGCCTCTTTTTCCCCAAGTTTTGTCGGTCACTTACATCGAACAGCAATACGGCCTGCGATTTCGTCTGCTCCTTGATGACCACGTGCGTTTGTGTAAACAAAAGCACGCGGAGCGTTTGGGGGGTAAACAAACGTACGAGGTACGCGAAGAGCAGACGAACTCGCAGGCAGTATACCGTTGTTGTTTTGTTTTTTTACACCTTAGGCTGTGCAACGCACGTGTCATCCAGATTGTAGTTTCTTTGTCATCTTTCAGGTGCTTGGAACAGCAAGATATGCCCGTTGAAGGACTTCGTCAGGGCTGCACTGCTGCTAGGGGAGCACGTCCTGCGCGATCCTCAAATCCAGGTCACGGGCGTGGTGGCAGTCGTAGACACCAAGGGCTTTTACATCATGTCCGTCACTACACGCCACTGTTCATCAAGAGGCTGATCCACATTGTTCAGGTAGGGACGATTTCCAGATTCCCTCCGCCATTTGGAGTTGTGACAGCGGTGCCGCGTGTTTAGCGTCCCATACCAGCCACGCATCAAAAGAAATGGCAACAAAAGAAAGTCGTAGGAGCCGGCTTGTCATGCTGTCGGCTGACGCGACCCTGGCGGTCGGTCGTAGAAGTTCCGGCGAAAACGACGCGCGAACGTCAGTGTCACTGTCGTCGCGGCGTCCCTATAGTACTTGTTGCTGCAGAGGCTTCCGTGGACAGCCGAGCTAAGCGCTATACTTTGTTTCACTTTATCTGCGAGCGAAGCCAAAGCTAGAAGCGCGAGACCAGCGCTTTTTGCGTTTCTGCCCAGCTCGTGCGCTCGAGCAAAGCCTGAAGGCACGGAGCTTTCGTGCTCGCGCTTCCAGCTTTGCCTTCGCTCGCACATAAGGTGAAACGAAGTATAGTTGCAGCACCTTTGCAACAAGAGCTCTCTGGCCCGTGCTCTGGCCGCCGCCATTTTGCGACTCGAACGACCCGTATCAGCCGGAAATTTCTGCCATTCGCCTGAGCTGTGAAAACACGGTCAGCGCGATTCCCCCACCTGCATGGTGCATTCGGAGTTCGCCGGCTCTTCTTGAAAGTTTTAACTTTATTTGCCGCTTCAGGATTCTCACCCTTTTCGTGTTCTCTTCCACTTTGAGAACCAGGGATTCCCAGGGCTCGTAGCCTGCTCGGACTTCGCAGGAAACAAACGAAGATAGCGAACGTCAAGCGGCCCTGGGCCGTTCGACGTTCTTCGATTATTATTTACATCGAGATAATCTCCGAAAAGTCTTCCCGGCTATGTTTATGGTCTTGGCGAAAACGTTCTGATAGGGTACCGTGTCCGGGGTGTGAGGACCGAATAAACACGTTCGTCCAATTGCTTTGGTGCCGTGCGAATAAAAAAATCAGCTTTTTTTTAAAACGTGCCGGATTCCGTCCGATGGTCGTGAAGTGACCGCCGTCGACACTGTATAATGGATATGCTGTGTTATTTGAGAGCTTTCTCAAATTCTGTTCGGATGACGGGGCATCGTGGGTTACGTACAATATATGTCGTTCGATTGATGAGACTCGTTGAATTTTATGCTGTGAGCGGGGAATACCCATGCACTTCGGATATCCTGTGTGGTTAAATATTTTCGAAAGCTAAGACCTTTGTAGATTGACATGGCTATGTCAACATAAAATTAAACAAATATCCCAGTTGCATTAGTTCTGTCGCGCACAGACTCACCAAACATAGCTGTCATTTGTTTGTTCTTGTTCCCAAAAATGGTACAATGCTTTCTTGAAGACCTCGAGAAATTCTATTCGTCATGGAACACAAAATAAAAAATAAAGCGCGGCAATATAGCCGCCACCAGCGTCCGGAATTTTGCCTACGCAGCCGACTCACGAGAAAACCAACAGCCCAGCGCAGTCGGGCAACACTGACGTACACTCTCAAAATGCCATGTTCAACGAGATGGAGCCGATCAGAGCATATCAGTAGAAAAGGGAGTAAAGGAAAGAGAGAGGAAACAGTGGGAAGAGAAAATGCAGGGGAAATCAGCTTTAGCAATATACAGGGCACAAAAACAAGAAATAAAGAAAGAACAACTGTATGATAATTCAGTGGGGAGCATTTGCTGTTTGAAGCTAGAACGGGGGTGCTAAGAACGAAAACGTACAGGGCTCAATTCCAGGAAGTAGACACTCTGTGCGACGTATGCAACCGTGAAAGGAAAACTATAGAACATGTAATTTTAAGGTCCACGGGGCTTCGTCCCACCCTCTTGGGGGGGACGACTACGGATTTGGAGGGGGCACTGGGTTTACCGGACCTGGATGGACGAATGGATAGGGAAGGGATTGCGGTAACTAAAAGGAGATTGGAAGATTGGTGGAAGAGATCTAGGGAAGGATAAAGAAAAAAATACAGATAAAAATAAGCAATAAATTCACTTGAAAAGAGGGGGGGGGGGGGGGGGGTCTGTTGTAACAAAATTTATACAAATTAAAATAAAAGAAGGGATGACGAAATGTTAGGCTAGGTGGCGCCAGCTGCCGCCCGATACAAAGGGTATAGCCATTACCTTCCATCCATCCATCCACCAGGGCCGCGCGGTGCAAATCGCTTCGTTCGAGGCTGCCGCTGGACGTGACGGCGTCACGTGGAAGTATACGAGGTTGTCCAGGGGCTCTGATTATCCTACGTGATGGCGTTCAACCTAGGAAATCTTAGGCGAATTCGTAACATTTGATCTCTCTCGGTCTTCCAGGAATGTTATCCGCTTCGGGTGAAGGGGGTCTATATCGTCAACAATCCGCCTCTTTTCGAGCTCCTCTACGCTGTTGCTAGACCATTTTGAAGACGA